>JBCNYH010000017.1:4111383-4126450 GCA_039654325.1 Tandanus tandanus | reverse complement strand
CCGACAACATAGCTCCCAGGATCATTAGGACACGCAAACCCCTCCACCACGATAAGGTGGCGATTCAAGGAGGGGAGCACCGATTTATAGTTAAACATAAATGAAAAGCAATCACTGTATATTCAAGGAGCCTTTCACTGATAGCTCTGTATGTTCTGGCTTTCATCAGATAATACCTTTATATATATATATATATAGCAGCAGCTTGTACAGTAATTCAGACTGCAAGGAAAAAACAGCTGCTTATTTTATAAGCTATAATTTCTACAGTTCATTCACCTGTATCATGGTAATCCGAGTCTAATAAATAATGGATAATTAACTTTATCTTTATTAATGTTGCGGGGAGGCTGCAGCCTATCCCAGCTGACCCCAGCCGAAGGCGGGGTACACCCTGAACAGCTCACCAGTCCATTGCAGGGCCAACCTAACCCACACACAATCATTCACATTCACACCTGGGGCAATTTGGAGCCGCCAATAAGCCTAATGTGCATGTCGTTGGACTGTGGGAGGAAACCGGAGTACCCGGTTGAAACCCACGCAAGCACAGGGAAAGCATGCAAACTCCACACACAAACTCCTTTGCCAAGCTAGGGAGCTCGAACGCAGTTCCTTCTGCTGTGAGGTGGATGTACTAAATACTTTCTGCACCTCCTCACTCTGAGGTCATTCATTCATTCATTCATTTGCAAACCACTCAATCCTACTGGGGTCACATGGCAGCTCTGGGCGAAGGAGGGATACACCTTGAACAGCTTGCCAGTCCATCGCAGGGCCAACACACAATCATTTACATTTACACTCCAGGGGCAATCTGGAACAGCCACTTAGCCTAATGTGCATGTCTTTGGACTGTAAAAGGAAACTAGAGTAGCTGGAGGAAACCCATGCAAGCACGCGGAGAGCATGCAAACTCCACACGGAAACACCCTTGCCGAACTCAAGACCTTCTTGCTGTGAGGCTGAAGTGGTAACCACTACACCACTGTGCCGCCCCATTCTGAGGTCATATCCACTAAATCCTGCGTTTTAATGAACATCGTTTAATAATTGCACCGTGTTTCTGAATATCACAGAGTTATGAGAATATTTGGCCATAAAAGCATTCAACTTATTCCTCATAGCAGCTTGGGCTCCAAAATTACCCCCGGGTGTTAGACTGAATACGCCGCAGGCTTTATTATAGCAAGTTATTCCACTGTGGAGCCGATTCAGTCATTTAGCGGTGCACTGAATGCTACGAGAGTCGAAATGTCGGAAAATTCTAAAATTATTTATAAAACAATTCAGTGTTAATTTTATATAATTCATCGATGACATTAAAACACATCCCAGGCACACTGTCTTAAAATACATCAAAAAAAGGGCATATGCATGTAAACCGATTATCATAATCCCCAAATAAATAGCCTCAATTATTCTATAGTGTTGCGTATCAGCTCCTGCATTTTGCGCCGTGCTTTTGATCAGCTCCTATTTACTGACTGGAGCACAAACAATTTGCCACATTCACTTTTACGCGTGCATCATCCTCCGTTTTTAAATGGAAGCACTCGGAAAGGGATAAATATTCACTGATTTCACAGTGCGGAGAAATAATGGTGGATTAGGGCGTTTAGTGTTTCATAGCACCTGGCACAGCATCCACTTTAACGCTCCTGAAAAGCTGAACAAGATGGCTGATTACTTTTGAGTGAGCATAGTGAGGCCGGATAAAGAGATTTAGCGCAGGGCAAAACTCAACTGAGAACAGCTGCTGTCAAGCCCGAACGTTTTTCTAACTACTAAAATATTTTTTTGCATGACTGGGAAAGCACATGAAGCGTATTCTGTATATACACCAACCAGCCATAACATTAAAACCACTTGAACGTTCTGCATTTACGCAGCCCCATACACGTCAAACTGCAACACACTGTGTGTTCTGATTCCTTTCTATAATATCCAGCATTAAGAGTTTCAGTAGTTTGTGGCACCAGTGACACTCTTGCCAGTTTACTGGTTATCCTTCCTTGGACCACCTTTGGTAGGTACTTACCACTGCATACCAGCAGTTTTGGAGATGAACAGACCCAGTCGTTTAGCATCGCAGTGTGGTTCTTGTCAATGTCACTCAGATCCTTATGCTTGCTCATTTTTTCCTGCTTTCAACACATCAACTTTAAGAACTGACTGTTCACTCTATATATAACTAGATATTAGGAATTGCACGCTCTGATTGGCTAATCAACTCCCAGAATATCAGCTCATATCCTGTGACCTGAAACGTCACTAACGAAACGGGGGGGGGGTGTTGTTGCCCCAAATGCAACTTTTTCAACTTTTTCTGCTTTTTCTGAGTAATCGGCCTTCACGTCGACAACGCAACGTACCCGGTCTGTGCGAGCCTGAAGTGTCACTACCTGGTGACACTAGCTTCTGGCACTAGAAAACTAGATTTCTTTAGACTTATTCCACTAAAACTGAGGTCTCCAACCCTGTTCCTGGAGATCTACCTCCCTCAAGACTTGGCTCAAACTTTACTCATGCACACCTGACCATCTGATTACTTCCTTAAAAGGAAATTAAACACAAACTTAATAAAAGCTTGCATGCATTGTTCATGCCTGGTTCTGGGGGAGTCTACATTCCTACCCTCACCTATGGTCACAAGATTTGGACAGTGACTGAAAGAACAAGATCGTGAAGAAGGGCCATCCGTTCCAAGGGCCTTGGAGAGGAACCGCTGCTCCTCCGCGTTGAGAGGAGCCAGTTGAGGTGGCTCGGGCATCTGGTTAGAATACCTCCCGAACGCCTCCCTGGTGTTGTGTTTCCGGCACGTCCAACCGGGAAGAGATGACGGGGTTGACCCAGAACACGCTAGATGGGCCTATGTCTATCGGCTGGTCTGGGAACGCCTCGGTGTCCCCCTGGAAGAGTTGTAGGAAGTGGCTGTGGAGAGGGATATCTGGACCTCGCTGCTTAGGCTGCTGGTCCCGTGACCCGACCTCTGATCAAGCGGAAGAAGATGATGATGATGATGATGACATTAGATGACTGTTCACACATGAAGCTGAAGCATTAGACATCATAAACTAACATATGAAACTGATAAGCATCTTGGTCCTTGACAGAATGTTATTCATTCATGTAGACAAAACACACACAGCTTTTTAATTCATAGCAGCAACACACAGACCCCTTAATATTTTGTCTTGAAAATATTTCCCCATAATCCATTCTCTATTTATTTAAACTTAATACATTTCTGAGATATTACCATCCTGCCATATGCTTTGCTTTGCCACTGGCTTTTTATTATTTGGCGTAGTCTTACTGGCACGGTCTTATTGAAATTAAAAATGAACTGCCGTGAACAGACGAGAGGAGATGAGAAAACATGCAGGCTGATATAAGCATGGGAATATTTTGATTGATCATACTGATTTCGCAGTAGTAGGATTAAGGTAGTGAATAGCCTCGTAGGTTTTCTCCTGGCATGAATATGAGGTCCAGTCCAGGGATGTCTGGCATATAAATGCCCTGGAGAGCAGAAGCTTTGCTTTTGTTGAAGTAAATGAGATTCCAGTTAATTTGCAGCTTATCGCAGTCTATGCGATTATGTGAAAAAAATAAAAGGCACTGCAACCATCACCAGAAAATAATGCTCAGAATAAAATAATAAAATAACACTTCTGTATCATCTCAACCCACAGATGGAGACAAGCTCTTTAAATGTTGATGGGACTGTGTGAGGACTTTCTTTGCTCTCCTGGATTGTAACTTGTAATTATAGAAAAACAAGGTTATGCAATTATTTAGTAAGTGGTTTTTTTTTTCTTTTTCTTTTTCTTTTCTTTCTTTCTTTTTGGGGGCTGGATAAAGTGTGCACTTGTTGGTTGCACTGGCTACTTTGGAACCTTGTAATTCTTTTGGTAAAATGTTACATGTGGATTTTCTTGAGCTCTCCACCAGAGCTACAGCTTTGGACGATGAAGACTCTATTAGATTTTGGAGGTGATCCGGGTCAAATTCTGGATCCAGGATTTTATTTTTATTTTTTAAGTCCTTTTTTTTTTTTTAGAATTTTATTTTATTCTTTTTATTTTATTTTTTTTTTAGATTTTTTTGACATTTTGGTTCATATGGAGGATTGCTGGGCTTGGTGGAGGTTTGCGCTCTACCCATGCTTGTGGTTAGATTTGCATTTGGGACAATGTATTCAGCTTCCAGGATTCCGCTCTTTGTCATCCTCCAATTATGAACTGATTTTGTCCCACTTTTTGAATCTGTGGTGCTTAATACTCTTATCACCCTCTGGAGCTTCAGGCTTGAACATCAGGGTACACGGCAGTAATAAAGGAACGTCACAGCAATGCCAGCTTATGTAGCTAATTCTCTTGAATACGTAACACAATCTCCTTGTACGCCAGGGTGCGGCCTTTTTTATCCCCCCCAAGTTTGCACTTAAAAGTCTGTAGCACATGTGTGCAGTTTACATGTACGTAAGCTATGCAGCGGTGCATTTCGGGGGGTATTGGTGTCATTCCGTGACAGATCACATGATGCGTACCTATAAAAAACCAGCATTCTCTGTTTGATCTCGTTCATTCCACAGTCATGGACATACATAGCATCATGAGGATGAGATATCCAGCATTACAGAATGTAGCCCTGGACTATGAGAACGACAACCATGACATTGTTCTTGGCCAGTGGTGGCAGAATGCAAATATACATGATCTGGTTGCTGTTAGAGGACACAGTCATACCACTGTAATTGCCAAGGAACAGAGAGAGTATGTAAAATAGTACTTTAACGGTCTTGCTGGTTCTGTTCCATGGCAAAAATTCAATGAAAGAAAAAATCAAAAATAAAAAACATTTTAAGAACTTGACAAAACCTCCTGAAGAAGTAAAACTGACAAAACTTACAAATAATAATAATTTTAATAAAAAATAAATGTCTTATGGGGGTTTTTTCTCTCCTGAATATTCAAGGAAGTTCAAAGAAGTAAATTTTTGTACTTCTTTAACACTTTGGAGATATTGATGTCCTACTTATCAATATTTTAAAGTTAAGCCCAGGAGTGTGAGACTTATTTTGTAATACACTGCCCGGCCAAAAAAAAAGTCAGACACACCAATATAATGTTGTTCCATCTTTATCCTCGCTTACAGCACATAATCATCATGCCCTTGTTTCAACAAACTTATGCACCATAACATTTATTTCCATCCAGTGTCGGGTTCATTTCTCACCGACGTCTTGAATTGTTGAGGGAAAAACTGAACCCCTCCATAAAGTCGTCTCCAGAACATCCCGAAAACTTTCAACAGGGTTAAGGTCAGGACTCTGGGGTGCCGATACAGATGTGAAAATGATTCCTCGTGTTCCCTGAACCACTCGCTCATTATCTGAGTCCCCGTTTTATATCCGTGCCATCAGGGAAGAAAATGTGCATTGATGTGATAACCTGCTCATTCACTACATTCAGTACATTGCCATATTAATGTTGCTGAGCCTTGACCTGACCGACTGGAGCAGCAATGCCATGGAGATTACATGCTGAGATCGAGGATAAATTCACTACATGAAAATATTACACTGTGCAACTTTTTTTATTTTTTATTTTTTTTTTGGCCATGCAGTATATATTGTTTTATATTATTTATGGATACTGTGACTTAATAAAACATATACCGGTATTTTATTGTGCACATATTTTGAAAAGTAATTCCTCATCAGCAGGATTTGGACCAAAAAGATGAAAAACCTGCCAAATTTATGAGTAAAGTCTATTTTACATTTTATGTTAATATAAAAAGCAAACAAGAACATTTTATTTTAATGAAAAAACAACTTTAATTCACACTTTAATTCAGCAATTTTTACAATTATGTGACTTGAAATTCTTGCATTCTTTTAATAATAACATTTATTACATTTACCTGAACCAGCTAAAAACCAAAATATGGACAATTACCATACAAAAATATAATATAAGCACAGAAACTGTTGCTATGTAAATAATAACAGATATAACACTGATCAGCCTCTGGAGAAGGGCGCCCGGAGGGGTTCTGGACTGTTGGTTTGTGGATAGAAGGAACTGGTTTTATAATTAGTCTGTAACTCGTTACTAAGGATGATGTAATGGTCCTTATCAAATTTTGAATTTATACTTTAATCCAAAACTGTATCACAGATTTTATATATTTTCTGAGCCGGTACTCAGATGGTGAAGTAAACATCCACTGACTGTCGGAATACTGAATTACGGTCTGTTTTCGGGTCAAGTCTGATAACCTACCTCTTCACCAACCACTTAAATAAGCACCAATTTTATAAAATAAATCCTTAATTTCTTGTTTTCCTGCTGTACTATATTCTCTTTAAGAGAGGTTGAAATGCCATACCCAGGAAACGGTTACGCTAGGCAAAGCATCATACGCCCAGTAGGCGTATGATGCTTTGCCTAGCTTTACGTCCCTTGAACCCCATACAAACCCCAGATTTGAGGGGGGATAAACAACACATATATGCCATGTACATTACAGGACTTTTATTTTGGACAAAATATGGCTAATTTCTTGGCGTTTTACCCACGTTTTTCTCCCTAATTTAGTCGTATCCAATTCCCACCC
This sequence comes from Tandanus tandanus, assembly GCA_039654325.1. Classification (NCBI taxonomy): domain Eukaryota; kingdom Metazoa; phylum Chordata; class Actinopteri; order Siluriformes; family Plotosidae; genus Tandanus; species Tandanus tandanus. The sequence goes on along the minus strand of JBCNYH010000017.1, from coordinate 4,119,820 downwards.
ATCAAGTATTGCCTTCCCTATCACACAACCACCACCAACCAGGGAGGGGCGTAAGCAAGCACATGCCCCCTAAGTGACATGCAATGCTGCCGCCCGCCTTTTTTCGAACTGCTGCGCATGCGTATTTGGGGGCGGCCTAACACACTCGGAGGGAAAGCGCTATCCGCCCCCTCGTATTAATGAGCTCACAGACGCCCATGATTGGCTGGTGATCGCTGTGAGCGATAGGGAAGTGAACGTATGCCAGCCATCCCTCCCTCCCTCCCATGAGAGCTCGGCCAGTTAGCTCCCAGGGACTCCCGGTCACGGATAGCTGTGTCATCAATCCGGATTCGAACTTGCGATCTCCGGGTTGATAGTCGCGCACCTTGTCGATGCGCCACTCGGGAGCCACCCACGTTTTTCTAATACGCCGCTTATGTGGCAAGATACGAGACAGCGTGATAGGGGTGTTAGAAATCCTTTTACAAAGTAGCTCATGATACAAAATCTCTATTTGAAAAAATCTCTATTTGTGGTGCTGAAATGATAAAACCCTCGGCTCTTGACAAATCTGAATGATTTACAGGTTTTCAGCAGACTTCTTTTCCTCAAAGCGTGGACATTTGCATTACCCAGACCAGTACAATCATACTACTGCATCATGAATGGACTTCTAAAAAGCACAATACAAAGTATGTACTTGGCATAAGGTGGAAATATTCCCTGTTTGGAATGCCAGACCATCAATTTATCTTCACCCTAGTGTTTTAGTTTCGAGCTGGAAAAAAAAAACACATGGACATGAGTTGAAATTCCAAAGAAACTTGATTACAGCCTTAAATTCCAACAGCCCATTGGTCCGAGAGCCCTAACCCTAACCCTAACCCAACTGAACTGAGTAGGGTTCCCATCTGATGTAGGCAAGGTGCCCATCTTATATGAGTAGATCCATCCCTACGAAACTCCACACTGACAGTAGTCTCAGCTCAATGGAACCATGAACCTTGGATTTGTGACACAGCAATGTTACCACTGTAGCACCACATCATTACCTCCACCAAGGAGGTTATGTTTTACCTGTGCGTTTCAGCAGTAATACGCAAGAAGTAATTCATGGATTTCGAGGAAATGTTTAGCAGAGATGGTGCTTTGGACAAGCTCCTTCGATTTTGGGAATGATCCAGATCAAGATCTGGAAAGTTTTTAAAGGCTTTTTTAACATTGATAAATCCTTATTTTCAGCAGGTCCAGCAAGGGGTGCTATGTACTGTGTTTTTGTTTTTTTGTTTGTTTTTTGTTTTGCAAAAAGCTAAGTGTGGATTTTCGTGAGCTTTTGACCAGAGGAGGGGCTATGGACAATGAAAACTCCACTAGATTTTGAAGATGATCCAGATCAAATTTTAGATCCAGGAATTATTATTAAAAAAAATTTTTTTACGTAAGTTGGCCCGGTTTCTCATTTCTCATCAGCATCCGCACCGAGAAATTGTCGCCGCATCACGTCCACCTTTCTGTGTGGAGTTTGCATGTTCTCTCCGTGCTTGCGTGGGTTTCCTCCGGGTACTCCGGTTTCCTCTCACAGTCCAAAAACATGCACAGTAGGCTAATTGGCTGTTCCAAATCACCCCTAGGTCTGAGTGTGAATGGTTGTGTGAGTGTTGGCCCTGCGATGGCCTGGTGAACTGTCCAGGGAACGTCCTCGCCCAGAGTCGGCTGAGATGAGCGCCGGCTTCCCTGCGACCCTAATTAAGTTTAAGTGGCTTAGAAAATGAATTAATGAATGTTTTTTTATAAACCACACTAAAAACCTTGGAAAACACCTTAAACAACGTAAAAACAACTCAGAAGGCGATTCTATGTTAGATGCTGTGATTGTGATTGTAAGATTGGTACAGTTCTTTTTGAAATAGTTCTTTTTCTAAAGATTTTTGGAACGGCAAGGCCGCTGTTCTATAGACAGTTGTTCAGAGTTTCGGAGTTTAATACATGTTAAATGTGCATGTAAAAGACTGCTCATCTAGGGTGTATTGTATAGCTTCAATCACTTCACCTACATTTAGCTTTAAAAGCTTTTAGGCTTCGACAGTCACCTCATTTCTCTATTAAAAAAATTTATTAAAAACGCATGCCGCTTTTAGGTTTGCAAAAAGTTTTATCCGGCCTTATGGGATAGGATGGGTTTTGACATGTTGGTTCATATATGGGGGATTGCTGGGCTTGGCGGAGGTTTGCGCTCTACCTGTGCTCGTGTTTAGATTTGCATTTGGGACACCATATTCAGCTTCCAGGATTCCACTCTTTTTTTTTTTTATCTTTTTTTCTTTCTAGACTCGCAGTGGAGATGCAATGGAAATGATGTAAACCATAGCAACTATACTCTAAAAGATCCATCATGATACGTCCATCATTCTTTCATAGCTGGAATGTGGAATTCAAGCATTTGTTTAAATGGAAGAAATGGCATCCATGAAAAAAAAATAAAATAAAAAGCCATGATTTAACCAGTACAACAGACGCTAACTGCGATGAACTGAGTTGCCAGGCATCATGTCAGTGTGGATGATGAATATGCAAGCAGCGGATGCTGACCTGACATTTCCAGTGTGACAGAACATTCAGTTACAGAGTCGCACACACGGGGTCATTATTATTCCTCTTCTCCTCTGACTTTCAGTCTTTTTAATCATGCACAGTGAGTATGCGCTTACTTATTATAGTTTACAGCACTGTGAAGGCAGCCAGAGAGGGAGTCATGAAAGAAAATCAAATAAAGGAATATTGCGTGTTTTACTGCCGACCAGCTGCTTTGTACTAAATGTATGAAGAGGCGTCTCATATGCTGGTGCCCTTCTGTGCTCTAAATAATCCACTTCACAAGACGGCAATAAGGAAGTATTATTAGAAGGAGTCAAGGATAAGTTTTTGTTGTTATTACTGTTGTTGTTATTTCCATAAAACTTACACTAGTGACCTTCATGACATTGGTGAGTTATAGCACCTCGAAGTTGAGTAATGGGGTTTCTGTGGAACCGATGATTACAACACTGTATTATTTACTACAGTATTTTCCCCATTGGACAACCGAAAACTCTTGTACAACAACTCTTCAACAGCTCGCCAGACCATTGCAGGGCCAACACACATACAACCGTTCACACTCACTCTCACACCTAGGAGCCATTTGGAACAGCCAGTTAGCCTACTGTGCATGTTTTTGGACTGTGGGAGGAAACCGGAGTAACCGGAGGAAACCCACGCAAGCGGGACGAGCATGCTAACCACTGCACCACCGTGCCGCCCTTCTCTCTATTCAATGCATCTGTTTTGGATGAAGTGTTCTGTCACACTTTGATGGTCTGGTGAGCTATTCCGGGTGTACCCTACCTTTACCCAGTGTTGGCTGAGATAGGCACTAGCCTCTCCACGACCCGAATAGGTGATTCCGAAAATGAGTGAGTGAGTGAGTATTTTGTCAAATAAAGAGCAGACTGGAGAAAAGAGGTTTGCAATTGCTGATAAAATAGTTTAATAAGAGACTTCAGTCAAACAAATTCAAATGTCAGGCAAACTCGGAATCAAGCCGGCTACGTTCAAGATCAGTGGCAAAGAGGTGAATCTACAAGAAACATACAGACCAAGTCAAGGTACATGTAAGAACTGATAGTGATTGATAAATGGGTACAATTCAATATCATGGGCAGACAGGTTAGCACAAGTCCAAGCTCAAGGTAACAGGTACATGTTAAACACGGACAACAACAATATCAGAGGCAAGACGAAAGGCAGAATCGATATAGAGAGGCAGGTAACAAACACCATAAAGCAGTCAGGACAATAAAGGCATGGTATGATACAGCAACAGCATGACAGGATCAGTACTTCATGAAGAGTCTAACTTTTTGGAGTCCTTATATACTCCGCTTTAACCATTCTGAAATGAGACGCAGCTGTGCTGTGCTCAACATCTGTCTTCAAGCATTCTGGGAGTTGTAGCTACAGTTTACAGCCGCTCAAACCGCACATTTCCCTAGAGCTTTTAGCATGATTACCCAACCCACCATTCCTCGAGTTCCATGGCACATACATACCTTAAGACTCTGTCTCCTTTTTCATAGGACATTCCCAGGTGGTGAAATGATCTTCCCCTTGTTGTTCTAATAGGTGAGTCACTGGTTTTCTTCAAATGATAAGGGAAAAGACATGTAGTATCTATAAATCTAAGACCACTCACTCACTCACCCTTCTGCCAAACCACTTAATCCTACTATTAGGGTTGTGGGGAGTCAGGAGCCTATCTTAGCCGACACTGGGCGAAGGCGGGGTACACCCTGCACAGCTTGTAAAGCAACACACACGACCATTTACACTCACATCCACACCTAGGGGCAATTTGGAACAGCTAATTAGCCTAATATACATGTTTTTGGACTGTGGGAGGAAACCAGAGTACCCGGAGGAAACCACACAAGCATAGGACTCCACACAGAAATGCCCAAGTCCAGGACTCGAACCCAGGACCTTCTTGCTGTGAGGTGGACATGCTAGTCACTATGCCACAAGTCCAGAACTACACTAATAATAATATTAATAATAATTATAAGCTGTAATACCTGAAATATGAGATCGAGTGACCTAAATTAGCATGAGTTAGCTCAGTAGCGGTGAATATGCAGACATGTTCAACATGTATTTGTTGATTTTTCTAAAATATGACTCGGGGGATATGGTGCCCTATAGTCCAAAAGCTTTCCAAATGCCAAACCCATTCCCCAACAGGCCCTAAGACCTTTAGTCTATTGTTGGCATGTGAAAAAGGTGGCCAGAGATTATCGTTGTCCTGACAGTCAAACAGACGGTCACTGCATTATGCATGAACTTGTGTTTACTGATAACCCGGTATCAAAAGGCTCTGTCGTACAGGAATAGCAGTCACTTTAAAGAATAGAATAGGATTAAACCGATGATGTTTTAAACATGCAATTATGCTAACTACTAGCCATGTGTGCTAAATAATGGTTAACTAACACACTGAATGAATATTAATAAACTCAGGCGTAGCTGTAATTATGGATGTCACGGTGCTGTAGTGGTTAGTAAGTCCGCCTCCCAGCAAGAAGGTCCTAGGTTTGAGTCCCTGGCTCGGCCCTTTCTGTGTGGAGTTTGCATGTTCTCCCCGTGTTTACACGGGTTTCCACTGGCTACTCCGGTTTCCTCCAACAGTCCAAAGACATGCACATTAGGCTGATTGGCTGTTCCAAGTTGCCCCTGGGTGTGAGTGTGAATGGCTGTGTTTGTGTGCTGACCCGGCGATGGCCTGGCAAGCTGTTCAGGATGTACCTCACCTTCGCCCATTGTCGGCTGTGATAGGCACCAGCCTCCCCGTGTCCGTAGTATGATTGTAGTCATGGTGGAAGTAGGAGTAGAAGTATATATGTACTTTTTTTTTTTGTTTTGTTTTGTTTGTTTTTGTTTTTAACAGCATAACTAAGAGGCAAACTTTTAATGTCCTTTCAAAGATTACCAATGGGAAAGCCATTTATTCAGATATAATCACAGCGAGAGAGAGAGAGAGAGAGAGAGAGAGAGAGCGAGAGAGAGAGAGAGAGATGAACCACTTGCTCATCGATCAGAGAGACAGGCAAACGAATGGAGCAAAAAAAACTGTGCTAATCAGATAATAATGCACTTAAAGGTTGTGCCCTTTTGTCACATTCAGGAAGCGAGAGAGAGAAAAAGAGGGAGATATTGATTGAACCTAGGGCCACATGTTCACATGTGTGAACATCATTACTGTGGTTTGATCATTCTCCTCTTTCGCCTTCTTATCCTCAGTATCGCCATTTAATATTCAGCGCTTTCTCAGTTCCAGAAGATCTGATCACACAATGGGAAGAGAGTGCACTCTGGTGGTGCTCTGGAGCTGCAAAGAGAATTAACCTCCGAAGACCCGAAGATTAATGTTGTGTGTCTTGTCACTTCTCTGCAACGTTTCTGATACCTACCACCTAATAAACTATTGAACTTTATAACATTTCAAACAGGAAGAAGTTTGGCAAAAGGGTCCTAATATGAGGATCTTACAAGGACATACTGTACATACAATGTATTTGGGAGGAAACATGATGTCCTCATATAAGGATGGTGGGGTCACAAGAGGTTAAAGTCCATGCTTTGTATTAAGCCGTTACCTTAAGAGCATGGTCTCGGATTAATAATTATCCATCCGGAGTGATTGAGATTATGAGCTGTTATTGGCAGCACTGATGTACCATACTTAGTGTTATGTTATTCATCATATATTTTCTAAGCCGCTTAATCCTAACTAGGTTCGTAGGGAGGATAGCGACCCTCAGGGTACACCCTGAACAGCTCACCAGGGGCAAATTGGAACCGCCAATTAGCCTACTGTGCATGTTTTTGGACTGTGTGAGGAAAGCGGAGTACCCCGAGGAAACCGATGCAAGCACGGGGAGAACATGCAAACTCCACCAAGAGACACTCGAGACCAGGAATCGAACCCAGGACCTCTTGTTGTGAGGTGGACGTGCTAACCACTGCGCCACCGTGCCGCCTGTTATGTTATTCAGTAACAAGCAAATAAGCCAACATTTAATAAGGTTTTTGGTGGTTATCTGCCAAAACTAAAGAAATTGTTCTGAAATATGGGTGCCAATTTTAACACCCAGAGCCCCTGCTCTAAATTTATTGTCAACATTTTATAACATACTAGCTTTAGGTTTTAGTCTTAAATAGATTTAGCCTTAGTTAATGTAATACAAGGACGACGCAGTAGTGTAGTGGTTAACACGTCCGCCTTACAGCCTAACAGGTCCTGGCTTTGAATCCCGGGCTAGGCGAGGGTGTTTCTGTGTGGAGTTTGCATGTTCTCCCCATATTTGGGGCAGTGGTGGCTTAGTGGTTAAGGCGATGGGTTACTGATCCGAAGGTCAGTGGTTCAATCCCCACTATCACCAATGTTGGGCCCTTGAGCAAGGCCCTTAACCCTTAATTGCTCAGTTGTATAAAAATGATCACTGTAAGTTGCTCTGGATAAGAGCGTCTGCCAAATGCTTGCGTGGGATTCCACCATGTACTCCATTTTCCTTTCACAGTCCAAAGACATACACCTCGGAGCAATTTGGAACAGCTAATTAGCCTAATGTGCGAGTGCGAATGATTGTGTTTCTTGGCTCTGTGATGGATTGGCGAGCTGATCAGAGTCGGCTGAGATAGGCTCCAGCCTCCCCGCAACCCTATTAAAGAATAAAGCGGTTCAAAAAATTAAATGGGCGACATGGTGGCGTAGTGGTTAGCACACTTGTCTTGCAGCAAGAAGGTCCTGGGTTCGAGTCCCAGGTATGGCCGGTTCTGTGTGGAGTTTGCGTGTTCTCTCTGTGCATGTGTGGGTTTCCTCCAGGCACTCTGGTTTCCTCCTACAGTCCAAAGACATTCACTCTAAGCTAATTGGCTGTTCCAAGTTGACCCTAGGTGTGAGTGTAAGTTGTGTGTTTTGCCCTGCGATGGACCGGTCGAGCTGTTCAGGGTGAACCCTGCCTTCGCCCAGTGTCAGCTGAGATAGGCTCCAGCCTCCCTGCGATTCTAGTAGGATTAAGAGGTTCGGCAAACGAGTGACAGCTGAGTAAGCGGGTGATTTACATCTTGTGTTGGACAGTCTTTAGAGTAGGATTGTTTTTAAATATTTTCTATTTAATTACTTTTAGAGCGAAAATATAAAGATAATCTACACTCTTGAAATTTTCTCCTGTAATAAATAATTCATGTCTTGAACATCAGAAGGATTTAAATGTGGTTAATTCAGCGACTTTTAAAGATTACCAGTGAATAAACATCAAAACCGGGTTTTATTTGGAGTTATGGGACATAAAATGAATGAATGGAAGATTATCTGAAGGAACGCTCTGGTTTTGTTTAATATTACGTGCAGAAATTGAGTACAGAGTTTCAAGCCTCTATATTTCAGATAATTGTAGATTCATTATGCACGTCTGTATTCACAGGGCAATGCAAATTCCAAAAATAGTACGAAATGACAATAAGAAATGCTTGGGCTAGAACAGAGGTCAGAACCGGGTTTATGAGTGAGAGGATGCAGGAAGCAAACGGTGGAAGCAATTTCAGATGAAAACGTTGTATTTATTTATGAAAGCAATTTAAAGACGATGAAAGCAGTACCTAAAACAACATACACTTGTGCACACTGTACAATAAAATGCCAGGCACTATAGAAACAGGATAATATACACTCACTCATCACTCACTCATTTACCGCTCAATCCGTTTAAGGTCTCAGAGAGGCTGGAGTCCATCTGAGCCGAAGGTGGTATACAACCTGAATAGCACGCCAGACCATCGTAGGGCCTAGACACACACACACACACACACACACACACACACACACACACACACACACACACACACACACACACACACACAC
>JBCNYH010000017.1:4059586-4080637 GCA_039654325.1 Tandanus tandanus | reverse complement strand
TCTTTCACATACACTCACAGACACACTCACTCATATACATACTCACTCACATACACACTCACTCACTCCTATACACACACACACACACACACACACACGAGACCAATCTCATAACTCTCCCCCTTGGTAGAGGTAATAAAAGGACATCCCCGTACTTAAAAAAAACATGTTTATAGTCTTGTTTACTGTCTCATTCTTGATAAACTCCTATCTGTCGCCTTTCAGTACCTGGTGTGTGTGTGTGTATATGTGTGTGTGTGTGTGTGTGCATTTCAGGTGGGTGCATGATGCTGTACTATATATAATAGCTCATAATATAATGAAATCAAAGGTCGTTACATTATAGGTTTTTTTGGCCTGATTTTGTTACAAAGAATAAAGGAATAATAGTCGTTGAACAAAATAGTTGTTGAACACGTGATGATCCTGCATCACATCGCTGCGTAAGGCACTCAGAGGAAAGCGCTATCCGCCCTCTTCCATATACATAAGCATTCAGCCAATAATGCTGTAACAATAATGCTATTGTGATGGACAGAGTATGAAATCCCTCCCACTCAGACAGCACATCAGTTTGTGAGGATTCAAATTTCCAATCTTTGATTCATCACATCCGCCTCACAGCAAGAAGGTCCTGGGTTCGAGTCCCGGCGCTTCTGTGTGGAGATTGTTCTCCCCGTGCTTGCGTGAGTAAATAATTTTAAGTTAATTATGTAGAATATTACTTATACAGAATTGCTGTCATGGGAAATGAATTGAACAACTTCTGACTAGGGATGGAAATCCGCAGCACCGCTACAACACCGCTACAATACTAGCACAATACCTATGTGGTTTGTATTGCGATTCTATAAATATTAAAAAAAAATTTGTCATAATTTTGAAACCTTGAACCCTGTTAAAGTTGAGTCATACCTCTAGACCTTTAAACCTTGACAACTTGATACAGGAGCTGCACTAATAAACTGAACATGAGTAATAAATCTAATCTATTGTTTAGAACTTTTTTTCCTGTTAAAACCAAGGGCAGCATTTATCAATTCAACATTACTTTATAATGAATTAAAAAAGTCATTTGGTGATGCGTAACTGAATAAACCCAACCCCAGCGCCCATCTTTATTTCTGACCAATCAGATTTGAGAATTCATCAGCACTGAATTGACTTAATGGATAATATATAGATTTAAGCAGTGCCTAAAAGCGGAGCTCCCGTATGGTTTCTCTTACTTGACAAGTGTTTGGTGGGAAACTTTCAAACCCCATCCACGTATCAGGATTCATTCATTTTAATAACTTGTTTATAGAAGGGAATAAAAATGAGGGAACCAAACACATAATCTTAGTCTCGACATGTAAAGTACACCATTTAGAACCCGTCGCTTTAGAGAACATTTCAATAACACAAGAATATCATTATTATTTCACATCATTTACGATGACGTCATATCACGTGTCCCGAGTATTATACACCTCTTGTTCTCTGTATTACTCTCTCTCTTTCTCTCTCTCTCTCTCTCTCTCTCTCTCTCTCAGAAACATTTTCTTAGATAAAATTTTCAAAGAATAACGCAGGGTTCCCACGTGTACACGTACGCCGGAGGGACGGAGGGACGTGCGCTATAGGTTTTTCTTGATGTTCCAAAAGCAACTCGATGGTTAGACGCTTTTTCCTTATCAATGGTGCTCAGCTCACGCGGCGCTCCGCTAAAATGTGTTCTCTGTGACATGGCGTGATCACTGGTGACAGATGGGCTGGTTTGAGTATTTCAGAAAGTGCGGATCTTCTGGGATTTTCACACATGACAATCTAGTGTTTACACAAATTAGTGTGTGGAGAAAAAAAAAAGTGAGTGCCAGTTTTACACGAAGAGATGCCTTGTAGATGAGAGGGGTCAGAAAAGAATGGGTTGAATGGACAAAAAGGTTATGGTCACTTTAATAAGCACTCTTCACAACGATGATGGACAAAAAAGCAGCTCAGAACGTCATGCCGAACCTTACAACAGGTTGTCATGTGACACATAGAGTCTCAGCCTTGTTTGAGACTTGCGTTCTTGCACCGTTGCTCATTCATTCCACTCGTATTTTGCTGGGATGTGGTATACACCCAGTCACTCCCTCTCTCATTTGCCGAACTGCTGAATCCTAATAGAAGGTCGTGAGGGGGCTGGTACCTATCTCAGATGACACCAAGCGAAGGCGGGGTACACCCTGAACAGCTCGCCAGACCATCACAGGGCAAAACACACTCACAGAGTACCAGGAGGAAACCCACGCAAGCATGGAGCGAACATGCTCCACAGAACTTCACACAGAACCAGCCGAGCCTGGGAATCGAACCCGGGACCTTCTTGCTGTGAGGCGGATGTGCTAACCACTACACCACCATGCCGCCCAATAGTATACATGTATTTGTACTCCGATAGCACAGTATTTGTGCTTCTATATAAGGATGAGCGTGCTGCAGATGGGTGTTAGTTTACGTAGTTTTTTTCACACAGTGGAATTTAACATTAATTCAGGCTGTAGGCCTCTCTGCCTCTGTTATACCGAGAACCTTCAGCAGGGCCATATGTTGTCTTTACTCACACATTGTGACCAGTAATTTTTTATGATATCAGACGAACATTTAAAGGCTTCAGGAGTGTATTAAAGAGCGGTCACGGTGACACCAAGCACGAAAAACAGCTGCTAAAATTCCTGTTCAAATGGATGTGAGGATACGATTAGGTTGTGAAAGAAGAGCAGACGGCCTCACGCCCAGTGTTTCATTCAAAGCTTGACTTGAGGCTTTGTTCTGTTTTAAGGCTGTCTTTATGGACTCGCTCCCATTGGCCGTGTCTGTGCGCTGACAAATTATAGATGATGACGGGTCCCTGGTTGCGCCGTTTTGCCAAACTTGGCAACCCTCAGGCAGTTCAGACTGCCAAGAGTAGCCAAGGTTATTTTTATAGTTTTAAACACTTGCGCAGTACCTAGTTATGTTAATGCATGTGTATGTTTACACTTAACATTTAATAAGCATGAGTTTGTGTCGATTGGTGAGTTCAACCCAAACCGTAACGCTGTACGATATACCTGAATGATTGTGATCACTTTTGTCGATCTACGCGATTTCTGTCAGGCCTTTTCATCATCATCATCATCATCATCATTATTATCTCTGAAACGCGATTCATCCTCAGCCAGGATTTCATCACTTACACTACTGGAATGTTTTACTGCAGTTCTGCATGTACTGGGTATTAATGCTCCATATACAAGCGCAGAAATGCTTGTCTAAGCTCCCTGGGTGAATTTTTATTTTTATTTTTTAAATATCATGTCTTAGCCTATTTCTTTCCAAAACGCTCGATCATACCTGTCCTGATCGTAATAGGGATCTTAACTGTGAGTGTTGTGGGGTTTTTTTTACTTACACTGACTAGGTGAAAATTAGCAAAAGGTTTGGGACAGTATTTCACTCGATGTCAGTTTTTCCTATGTAGAGCGTTCTGTGGTGGTCGGACCCTCTCGGAAAAAAAACTTGGAAATTTAAATGTCTCGTCCCATTTGGTGAAATAGCAGAGATCTGCTACAAAGGCCCACTTAAGAAACCATCCCGTTGATTTTTCATGGTTGTATGTCCGTCCGTCCGTCCCTCTGTTTGTCCGTCTGTCCGTTCCGTCTGTCCGGTGTGGGTTATGAATCACAATGCTTATTGGCTGTTATGCATCACACGCTAATTAGCTGTTGCCAAGTTGCATAACGATGGTTGCCAAAAACGCTGAAATCACTCTATTCCTTAAGTTTTCTTTACCCTCTAGCTGTAAGTCTGAACCTTTAGGCTGCTGAGGTAATGAGGTAACGTGACAGCTGCTGTAACGTAAGCGATAACTAGATAAAGAACTAACCTGCTGCATGGACGTTTCACCCCAATAAATGTAACTCTAAATGGATAAAAAGTCACAGCATGTCTATGACAGCATGCCCCGACATGTTTTATTCCAAACATAGATTTCACTTTTCATTTATAAACCCACATTTGTTACTCCATCTTCACCTTCATCCACGATCAAATGTTGAGACGAACATAAGAATACTTTAATCATCAAGCTCATCTCGGCTTCTCGTCTCATCACTACAGTGCCAGCTGTCCCTCCGTATGAACTCGGACAAAAATCTACCGAAAAAATATAGGACACACACTTGTGCGCATCTTAATCCAGAGTAGAAAAAGAAATGACCCTTGTGGTGTTGTGTAGAGGGATACGGGCCATCATGGTGCTGAGCAGATGGAGGTAGCCTGGGGCCTGTAGGGATAAAGCTCCAACACACAACAGGAAGGCTGTAACATTATTTATTTATTTATTTATTTTAGGAAACAGGTCTCTCTTTCTCACAGAACACACAGCAATGACTTTCATTCTGTAAAAGAAAGCGAGGATCCTCACAATGAAGATTTTTTTTCCCCGCTAAAGAATACACCGTGTATGTGGTTTTGTTTCTTTTTATACAATCTATACAACCCCAGATGAAATTATTTCCACCCTCCCACTCATTCCTCCATAAACACCGAGAGAAAATAACTGTATTTGCAGTAATCCTCTCTGACATTTAAGGACTTCATGCACCACAGTACACTCTCTCTCTCTCTCTCTCTCTCTCTCTCTCTCTCTTTTAAGCAGCTCTCTTCAGCGCTGCCAGTATTGGAGTCGGGATTAAGAGTCATTCTGGAGACAATTTTGAGCATAGCTGCATGTAACTGTGCTACATTTGCATTTCCACATTTACATCTGTCAGATTTTGGTTCATGGTGTGTTATAAAATAAATTTTTTGAAGCACCTCATTTAGATTTTTTTTTTTTATGCCCGTGTGATAAGATGAAGCCTGTGAGATCATGTGAAGTGTCCTCCTATCCAGCCCTTTAAATATCACAGCTTGGTGATTATAATGGCTTAGAGGGGGACTAGATAGCAACAAAGTGGGGAGAAATAGAAGGGGGTGTGGCCAGAAATGTGCTAACATCCTACATATTTCTTGCACGAATGATTTGATTACAGTAAAAAAAAAAAAAAAGCTGGTTAAAGCCTTGCTGATGTGACATTTAGTCATTTGTCAATAATATAAAGACTGGAGGGTTTTCAAAACTGAAAACAGGGCTCTGAAATTTAGAAAGAATTCTATTTAGGAACTTGTTAGCTATAACAATGCCTGCTCTATCGCTACGCACTGAATATGAGCAATCACACATTCTGATTGGCTAATCTACCACTAGGATTTTACTTCATATACCATTAATAACTACATCACTACAGGAGAAAAAAATGGAAGAGGTCGCGGTACATGCTAAGCTAACCGCTAATGCTAGCCGGGTGGCCCTTCCGTTCATTCCTGACTTCAAGAAATAGATGGGTTTTGGCTTTAAAGGCTTTGCTGCAAGGAACAGTCCTCCAGTCCTGGGTGTCACCCGATGCCTGTTACCACGGAAACACCATTGTAAGTTGTGTGCAGCACCTCCAAATAGAGAAATAGATAAGTGGAGAGGTGCTGAGAGACTCCGTGCTAGGTTAACCGCCTCTTCTGTTAAGGATGAGTGAACAAATTTTTATTTCGAATATGGAAAAAAAAAAAAAAAAAAAAAAAAAAAATGTAGTCAGGAATACTTATTAATAGTACAAACAATGACAAAATAAATAATTAAACAAAATGACTAATGTAAAGAAAAAGGAAAAATATATAATAATATATAATATATATAATAATATAATAATAATAACAACAGTAACAAAAATAAATGTAATGATAGTAATAATAACAACACCAATATTAATAATAATAATAATAATAATAATAAACACTGAAAAGTATGAAGCAAATGAAGTATTTGATGGTAAGAACTTAATTTTTTTAATTTTGAAGAATTTGAATAATAACAATGCTTAATTTCTGGCAGTCCGGTGATTGTGGACAGAAAAAAATAATTATTCCACTTGTGCTTCATCAGGCTATCAGCACATATCTGACCTGAGTTTGTGAAATGAATGTTAACTATACAGTACAGTGTTCCAAGGATTTACAGTAAATATACTGTAATCACTCACAGGTACACAAGAGGCACACATGCAGACGTCCATGGCTTTTCTCACTGTGCCGACGCGACGTACTGTAATTCCAGGCTCTGAATTCTGATGTAAGTCAAATGGAGCTTGTAAATGAGCTTAAAGAGTTTTTAGCTGTAATTACTCACTGAAACAGAGAAACTTCTTGAGTTATTGTGGAGTGAAGTCGCTCTAATAAACAGCACGTTGTTTTATTTTCCTAATTTAAACACCTGCTTAGATTTTGAGAGTGAAGTCATTTATCTGTTTGGCAGCACGGGAAAATGGAAGCCAAGATTCATCAGAGAACAATGTTTATTCTCTCTGCTCAGAAGTCAGACTTTATTGCGGCTGTAGAGGATGGAATAGAATTACAAACCCGGTGAACACACATGACAAAATCCAACTTATTTTTATCGATCTTTACAATGCGGACACCTCGTTTTCCAACAAAGTTCAAATCGTTCAACTTGACAGCCGTGGAACCTATCCGTAATTCCTGATTCGATCATCAATCGTCTCGGGTCTACAGTACTGTGCAAACGTTTTTGCTGTTAAATCAAGAGGTGAAATGCTAAAAATTGGCTTGAAGTTTTGAACAACAGCAGAAGGGTGCGAATCTTTTGAACTGAAACTTGAAATTGACCTGGAAACTCTCTTCGCCTGTTTCTCGTGGGTTTTCTCATTGGCAGGAGGTAGCGCTTTCCCCCTCCAAGTCCTGATGGAAATGTGCAGTAAGATGTCAGATATTCATTGCATTTCCCAAAATATTTTATCTCCGTACAACAGACCTCGGGCAGGATGTGCATCATGTATCTTATTCGCTTCTTTTTTTTTTTTTTTTTGTCAGTCAATTCATAAATTGTGCAACATGCCTACACAGTTGCTTTAAAAGCAGAGCACTTGCTACGCCTACGCTTTTATATTTCACCACCGAAGTGGTGTAGATGGATTTTCTTTACTTTTCATTGTCCCTTGCTTCATGTTGAATCTTTATTTTTTTATTTTTTTATTTTTACCTCAACCTCAGATCGGAGATTTGGAGGAGGTATTGTAATCACGAGGATTTCTTTTTGTCAGTTTGTCTGTGAACAAAGTCCTGACCACACCCTTGCACAGATTTTCACCAAATTTGGTGGAAACATTACCCTACCTGAGTCTCAGAGAGGATATGATTTTGGAATGTAAAGGTCAAGGGTGAAGGTCAGAGCAAGGTCACAAATTTATGAAGATTGTCAGACTTTGAATTGTTCTAACTTTGAAACGAGTGGCGATAGACATGCCATTACTATAAAACACTAATAGGAAACCATATATGGACTTTCAAATTAGACACTTACCTTTGACCTTGAGTGACCTTGAAAGATTAAACTCCAACCATCCTGTAAATCCTTCAAATGAGAGAGTTCTTTCCACTTATTTTGTCATGTCCACGTACGATAGAATATATTGGAAGATAAGGCTAAGGGTAATTGAGTCCAGTCCATATAGGGCCTATTTGCTATATTATTTATTTATTATGCTGCATGGTGGAGGTACCTTACATTCTGAGTTCCCCTTTAGTTATATTTTTATCATTAGCAAAAAAAAAAGGCATAAAATTCATAAATCTTTATATCTAAAAAGGACTTTGACTTTTGCAGTCACTACGTTTGTTACTTTGGGACAAGCTTGCAAGCCAAAGCAGGAATGAATCATTTTAGACGCTTTTCTCTGAGCTCTTCTGCTCAGAAGCTCATTTCTACGGAGTTTTCCTGTTGGGCTTTAAGGATTTACGATTTCTTTCCCAATGCTAATGTAAAAAGCTGAAAAGAGAATGAGCAAGCTGTCAAAGCTGGACGTGACTGTTTGTTATGTAGCGAGTTGCATTAACCTTGACAGAGAGTTTCTCTGATTTTCATAAAGCCTTGTCAGATCTCATTTAGATCAGCACGAAGCTGTACATTAGCGTATTAGTGAAAACATGACTGTGTTTTTTTTTCGTTTCTTCTTCTTCTGCCATGGTGCGAGGCGATGCTGTTATGAAACTAGAAATGAAACAGGCATTACAGTTCAGTTTTATTTGCATCGTACTTTTAATAATTGACGAAGTCACACCATAGCGTTATAGTATTCTGCATTTTACAGGAGAATGATAAATGTATTCAATGTTTGGATAAATGAGTTCTGGTGCTGAATATGGTTTGCTTTTTCTTTGGTTTTATTATTATTATTATTATTATTATTATTATTATTATTATTATTAATGTATTGTTCCTCCAGCGACAGCACAGAGGTAGAAAAGAGTCTCCATCATGTGAGAGCTCAGCACCCCGATCAATAGCCCATGCAAACTACAACACAATTCCCATCTGGCTCCAGAGACGTGTTTGGCATCGTAAAACGCATGTATATGTGAAATCTGAGTCGTGTTTTGTTTGCTGCCTTGTTACCTATCACAGTGTAACACTGCACTTTGAGCAACCAGCTGTACATTACATCGAATAACGAAAAGAAAGCAACTCTAAGTCTGAAGTCTAAATAGGAAAAGCTTAAATTAAAGTTCATGACTTGGTGCTAATTTAACAAGCATAGGTTTATAAGCTTAATAGTTGATCGGTTTAAGAATTGTTTTTTGTGGGGGTTTTGGTTGTTTGTTTGGGTTTTGTTTTGTTGGTTTTTTTTTTTTTTTTTTTTTTTTCCTGGAAATCAGTTTGAAATATATCTAAAAGTCTAAACAAAGAAGGTGGCATAGTGCCTCATCACAAGAAGATACTGGGTTCAAGTCCCAGGCTTGGCAAGGGCGTTTCTATGTGGAGTTTGCATCTTCTTACCATGCTTGTGTGGGTTTCCTCTGGGTACTCCAGTTTCCTCCCACAGTCCAAAGAAATGCACATTAGGCTAATTAGCTGTTTTAAATTGCCTCTAGGTGTGAGTGTGAGTGTGAATGGTTGTGTGTGTTTGTGTATTGGCCCTGCAGTGAGCTGGCGAACGTTCAGGGTGTATTCCACCTTTATCCAGTGTCGTCTGAGGTAGGCTCCAGCTCCCCCGCGACCCTAGAGGGATAAAGCAGTTTGACAAATAAATGAATGAATAAACAAATTAAAAAATAGACAGTAAATGAAGTGAAATACCTGCTTAAAGCCGTCACAGCTCCGCTAAATTCTGGCAAATTATTAACTGGTATGACCACGAACAAGTACTTTTTTATCTTCAGTCTAACAGAATGTATGCTTTGTGTCTTAAGTATTTTCAGACTAAGGAAGGTAATTTCGTTTGCTTCCTTTACTCTTTGGCTCTCTTTCAGATGTAAATGTGCTAATAGGTGTTTGGCTCGGTGGTCGACTTTAGTTTCAACACTGATTATTTTCTGGTTATGCCATCATTGGAATGGACAAACCTCAGAAACGGCATGAGAACAAAACTTGAGCCGAAGTCGAGTTTAAAACATGAACACATCCTGCTCTGGGGACTTAGTGATCATATTAAACTTTAATGTAAACTTGAAATTTAATAAAAATTACAGTTATGAGCTATATGTACACTGTAAAAAAAAAAAAAAAAAACAAAAAAAAAAAAAAAAAGAGTGAAGCTAATGAAACGTGCCAAAATTACTCTTAGGATACAAATATTTATTTATTTATTTATTTGTAATTGCACATAAATTAATCTGGCTGTCAGCTTCTAAACAGAGATTAAAATCTTGAATCATGATGTGTGCAGGATTTTGGTTGGTTTTGATTCATTACATTAAAATATTGTATACTTTGTTGAATACTTGATTCTGATTGGTCAAATACAGCATTCTATAAGCTGTTATTTCTATATAACAGACTGTTGCTTTGGACCACGCCACCAGCAGAAGCAATAAAATCATTTTAAAATTGATAAAATAATTTTTTTTTCTATATTTTGTGACAGATTATTGATCACTTTAGTAAGTAGCCATGTAATGAGTGAAATTATGAACAGCAAGCCTTTGCATTGTGTCGTGGTCCTGCATCACCCTGTCCAGGTTTATATTGTAATAATAACCATCTCGCTGTACATTATTCCCTTCAAGAAAATGTTAAGGCCAAACCCTTATATCAAAAAGTGAATAGTGGTTATTGTGTTTAATTGCAATTAAGTCATTTATTTGGATGTACAGCTCGTTATAGTTTCATCCACAGTACTGTAACCCGTGTGACTGCCAGTGACTGTTTATTTATTTATTTTTTTAAGAAAGGAACATTTCCTGCATTCCTCTTTTATACCCCTGTCAACACCTCTACCTTTTTGTAACGGAACTATAAAGAATGTCAGTGTTCTCGTATGCTGGCAGCTGATTCTGTTTGTCAGCGCTGCACCGTGCCCCTCAGCTTCCTCGCCCTCTTCAGTGTAGTAGAATAGCAATCCCCTCACAGAGATATTCATGAGAGTGATTGTGTCACTTTGAGGCGATGACAACGCAGGACTCGGGATGTCAGTGCAGGTCGGAACGCGTCCAACATCAAAGCCTTGCTCGCTCATGCGTCATCTGATGCTCTTTTTCCCTCCATAGATGGGTTTTTACACCAGGCGGAAGAATCATTGCTTATGATCTCCAGTGCTGCCCCATTTAACCCTGTGTTAGCCCTCTAAGTGAGTGTCCACTGTTGAAAAGGAAAATTCATTGTACAGAAGGCTTATTAGATTTAGTTTTGCAGACATCAGGACCTCAATGTATTTTATCAAATCCACTGTTGGTAAAGAAGTGTGGAACAAGTAAATTGGACTATTGTCCTGCCTGTATACACTTTGTTTTTGTATTTTCTGAGCAAGGACTGAAGCGGTACGAAAAAAAAACCCCATCAAGAGACGTCTTGTTCATAATTTCGGTTGCAAAGAGGCAGCAAATTTCCTCTGAATTTTCCATGGGAGCTTAAGCTGTTAAATTTCCAACGTGGAAATGGAAATTTCCATAGAAATTATAAGACTTAACTGGAAATGTGTGGTTATTTATACAAACTGTCATATACGCAAATAAATATAAACATTTTGTTCTCTTAAAAACAGACATGCATGCAAACATTTCTCAGGCGAATAAAAAAAAATTACATTTTTAACTTTGATTACTGCACAGTGCACGGTAGAAATTCTACATTAAATCTAGTTGTTGTAAATAAGATTACGCTGTAAGATGCTTCTTTAACTACATTTCAACTACCTTTAGTTTCCCTGGTAAAGGCTAAAGTGCACGTTTGCAAATTCCCTTAATATATTCCCTTTAATTCCCATTAAAATATGTGAAACTTTGCTAGCTAAAGTGTTCTTTTCTCATCATTTATTGTTTATTATAAGTGTTCTTTGTTCAGGACATTACATGGCTATCTGGAGTATTGAACTGAAAATATTCACTTTGTCAAAAGACCTTAATAACGAGAAATTTGTTTTGACAAAACAACTGAACAGAAGAATTACCAATAAACAGAAATGAGTTTGAGTAAAGAGACAACAATAAGGCTAGTGTTACCATCTTGTTAATTATGAACAAAGAGTAAAGTATGTGTAAGTAGTTAACAGTTTACCACATTACTAAAGGTGTACACTTACAACAGTGTTTCTGTTTCATTTTATTGGTAATTAAGGACATTACATAGGTTATATGTATTCATCCATCATTTATCCTAACCTTAGTCCTGTATAATGAGCGCATTTAGTAAATAGGTAACAATTTGGGGTTCAAATGGAGAAACAATGCTGAAAAACAAATCTTAAAAATAAGTTTTGATGAAGCTTTTTGATATTCTTTGTGGCAGATGACGATTTTGAGCTTTTCGTGTTTGTTATATAAAATGAATGAATGCTAAATTTAGGACATTACAGCCTCGTTAAGATTCAAATGCCTTCAGAGCCTGAAATCTTCTAATTAATTCAATTTTAAATGTGCAGGAATTGAACGGCCCCGATATGAAGAGATATCACTCAGATCTCCAATCCCCACCAATTCCAATTCCTTACTGTGTCTAATGTGGTGAAACACGTTCATCTAGCGCTCTCTCCCACGCACGTACTGTACACACACTTGACAAAAACAATAGTTTTGTAACAATGTGATTGTGACATTTGAATAAATAAAGCAGTACACACAGCCCACAATGTGGTGTGTCACAGCTGAGTTTTTAAGATGTGTGAACTTCTAAGACGTTTGAGTCAATACAACCGCTACACACGTTGGAGCAATTCTGATGTTTGGCGGGTAGTGTTTTGAGAGGTAGTATTACTTGTAACTTACAAAGTTTGACTGGGACAAATGCACCGATTAATGCCGTTTCTGAGATTTATTAATGCTAGACTTAAAAATTTCTATCCTCATGCATTAAAGATTTTTATATCAGCCTGGTCCAAGACCTAGCATTAGCATGTAAAACCAACTAGCATGGTAGCAAATAGATACTGTTGCTTTAACTGTCATCACGTGGTTATTGAAGCAGTGTCACCCAGACTGTAGAGTAACACTGAGGTCTCCCTGATTATGTTGTGTGTGTTAGCACATCTTTTTATCAATGTGCTGAAGATTTGCACCCTAGTATTTTTGATAGTCTTGTGTTAATGTTTTTTTTGGGAAGCAAAGGGTTTTCCTGGTTCCCTTTTTTTTTTTCAGAATGTGGACGTATACATTTTTAAACCAATTAGTGATCTGCTCTGGGGCATGGCATCCTGCAGCTAACAGCTAATGTTAGCATTCTGAAACTCGTCTGGGTATAACAATACGTTATTATGTACACTGTGTGGCCGAAAATATGTGGTCACCTGGTACCCATTCCACAACCATGGGCAGGAACACAAATTCCGTCCTCCTCTCTTTGCTGTTTCAGTAGCCTTCACTCTTCAGAAAAGGCTTTCCAGTTGGGTTTGGGGATTTGCTCATTGTTAGCAAAAGCATTAGTGAGATCAGGCACTGGTGTCAAGCGAGAGGACTTGGCACACAGTCAGCATTCCAGGTCATCTCGAAGGTGTTTGGTGGGGTTGAGGTCAGTGCACAGGGATTCATGGAGCTCGCTCTGTGCAAATGGGTATTATTTGTGACCCATAGCAGCAAAGTGGGTAGTAAGTCGGAAATTATTAATTTTGAGTTATTGGTACCGTTCTGTAGCTGATATCCTAAGCTTTAAAATGATAGCAGATTTTCTAGCATATGTTGGGAACATCCCAGGAATTTTCAGCCTTTTAGGCATGCAACTTTGGAAAAAATCGTGTTTAGAGTTCAACAAAGTATTTCATAATTTCTGACTTTATGCGCACTTTGCTGTGATGGGTCACATTTATGCTGGAGCAGGTTTGGACCTGTTGATTCCAGAAGATACAAATAAATTTGTTTCAACACCAATCTGTGGCAAAATGTGGGTGTGATGGTCAGGTGTCCACATACTTTCGGACATATAGCGAATAAGATCTTCTTAGAAGAAGTGATGTTACAGCCTCTTAGTCAGTGTCATCACATCTCCAGAGTCTCTGGGTCAGTTCAGGAACCAGAGTACTGTCCGTGTTTGCATGGATTTCTCCAGGGTACGCTGGTTTCCTTCCATCATATGAAATTCTTTGAAAAAAAAGCTTGTGCATGATGCAAGCTGCCAGCAAAAGTTACCTGCGTCAAAGCAAAATAGCTTGTGCCTTACCTTTATTGTTATATCCTTGTTAATATTCAGCTTCTTGTTCAGCAAACAAGTTGAAACGTACTAATGAGGAGTTAACCGTGTCCTGGTTGATTTTGGCACTTGCGCCAGGCGCTTTTTCACAGCAACATTTTCACTTTCAGTTCCACGTGCGTTGCGCAATCGCTAAAGAAGGAATTTCGAGCCCTGTATTCCCATCCAGGGTGTATTCCGACTTCATGCCCAGTGTCGCGGGAATGGAATCCGGGTTCATCGAAATCAGGAAAAATCTCAGAAAGAATATCAATGAATGAATACAATATTGAAGATACCAAAGCCTACCCCAAACAAGACTACAAAACCATAACCTCTCAGACCCAGTGGGTCAGTAGCTCATTAGAAAAAAATGTATTTAATTATCTCGCCTTGCTACAGGGGCCGAGCGAATCATGATCCCATCAAGTGTTTGAGCCCTCACCACGACATCCATGTCAATCTAATCATTTCATTCTTGTGTGTTGTCTGTGTATCGGCAGTAATTTTTCTTCTCTGTGTACTGCCATTCCTTCGTTTCCTCTCTTCATTCCCTGTCACCCAAGAGGCCAGACTAGCAGAGGTAGAAATGTCCCCGTTACGATAAGACAACCGATCGAATTTGACCTTTCACATCAAAACTTTACACTGAAAGGCCATTGATTTTAGAAACCTTTCATCTGTCATTTGGATAAAAAGTTGTGTGTTTTTTTTGTTTGTTTTTTTAAATGTCTGTCATTTCTTCTTTTACTTTGTATTTTTTTAAAGGTTGTTTAATACTTTATTCCAAACAGCATCCTGAAGCATTTAAAAGGTTAGAAACATCTCAGCAAGACACCTTCACACCAACTGGACAGCTTTAGATTTAGCAAAATATAGACTTTCACCTGGTTTGATTGAAAGTCAGAAGAAACACCTTTCTAAGAGCTTTCTGTAAGTCTGAAAGAGTTCGCCGATTTAGAAATTTGTCTTCTGGTTGTTCTCAGACGTACTACAAAGCATAATCCAACATTTATTATATCCTCACAATGGCAGCTTTTAATTTTTAACTTAACTCTATTTTAGTTTTACTGCCGTTCTTTTGTATTTTTTACAGTACACTGAAAGAAGACTAAAATTAATGAACTGAACATTGATTCCATTTTTTCCCTTCCAAATACTGATACTAATACTTCGTCTGTCGCGAGGAATAAGATTGTAAGAGACATTTTGCAAGTATCGAGGAAATCGACTTCAAAGTTTCTTGATCTTCTGATAAATTAGCCTTTTAATGCAGAAACTCATAAGGTGGATTTTTATATACTCATAGTGGGCTTGTAATGGGCATTGTCAGCATTGTTATTGCCAAAATCCCAGGTTCTCCAAAAATGTCACTTGCGACTTTATTCCTCCCATGTGACGACTTGGCCTTTTGGTACCTGCCAATACCGATACTGAGCCGCTACCCATGCATTCAAAATATCTGTATTCATTTTTGGTAACAGCAGTGTATCACACACACATATACACTGCCCGGTCAAAAAAAGGCACACACTCTCACGCACGCACACTTTCTTGGAGAGCCTTTATCCTCGCTTACAGCATGTAATCTTCATGCCATCGTTTCAACGAACTTAAGCAATATAACATTTATTTCCATCCAGTGTCGGGTTCATTTCTCACCGACGTCTTGGATCGATGAGGGAAAAACTGAACCCCTCCGTAAAGTCGTCTCCAGCACATCCCGAAAACTTTCAATAGGGTTAAGGTCAGGACTCTGGGGCGCCGATACATATGAGGAAATAATTCCTCATGTTCCCTATTTTATATCTGCACCATCAGGGAAGAAAAAGTGCATTGATGTGATAACCTGCTCATTCACTACATTCAGATCATCAGCCGACTTCATTTTATTGCCACATTAATGTTGCTGAGCCTCGACCCGACCAACTGGAGCAACAACGCCGTGGAGATTACATGCTGAGATCAAGGATAAAGGCTCTACAAGAAAATATTAAAGATGCGACTTTTATTTTGGCCGGGCAATGTGTGTGTGTGTGTGTGTGTGTGTGTGTGTGTGTGTGTGTGTGTGTGTGTGTGTGTGTGTGTGTGTAAATTTTGCAACACTTCCTCTTTGCTGTGGGTAAACAGAAGCTATCAAGGTCAGTGTGCAGAAGATGAACAGGTTTCCAGAATTGAAAACAGTGGCTTAATTTGTGTAAGAGCACTGTTTAAATCATGTGAGATCGGATCGGCGCACAGACTTCGGTATGCTTCGATACCGGTCCAGCATTTTTTGGGCATATCAAAAGCATCAATATTGAAATCATTTTCAATGCTCGTATCGGTATCAGGACAACTCTATTTAACATGCAGAGTAGTCTCTCTCGTGTGTCAAGGTCTTTACAAAAGTCTTGCCAAAGGTAATCTTGTGAAATTTCTTTCTGGGCCAGAAAAAGCACAAAATGTTTTCTTTTTTTTTAAGCATCTGGGCTAAGAAGATAAAGTTTCACTTGATTTCCTTTGATCATTATTCCCTTTTCTTAAAGTCAGCCTCCACCGGGGCAATCAGTTCCCCTGCAGTATCATAGCAGCACATCAACTAAGTCTTAGAAGGAAAAGCCCAGTCAGCGACAGAGAATGCATTCACTCCGAGCAACGCGAGTACCTCTCCAGATTGGAATTGAAGACGCTGGCGCGCCGATGAATGGAAGCTCGGGTCAGGACTATCTGAACTATTTTTAGCCTGAAGCAAAGTCAGTGGTATAAATCGGTTTTGTGGTGCTCGGGTTCGCGTTGGGATTGAGACCTCAATGAAATTGAAGCAGTGAATCATTTTGAGGAAAACCTTCTCAAATCTCAAATCTTCTCTCGATTACCCTCACACCCATACCTTCTGTAATCAGGCTCAGAGTTTGCTTTAAGCACACGCCTCTGCCATCCAGAAACATTCTTCAACAGATTTACCTGTAGGAAGTTCTTAAATACAAATAAGATGATTTATATCTTCACTTCAATTAAAGTATGGGATCTTTACCAACCGATGGTCAAAGACATTTGAGTGCTTCACACCTTGTCTGATTAGTGAAGTTCACACTCAGCACCGATTCTGTTTGAGCTTGAGTGAGGGTGATGCTCATGAAGCATTTTTTTCTTAATCATGGCTCTTAAACATGGCTTCTTTCATAAACAGTCGCATGTGTCAGTTTTGTGAAGCATTGATACCACAGTGGTGAGTTAATTACAACGATCCAGTCGTATGAAGGTCTGATTTGATATATTGGTAACCATTCCCACTCTTTTCCCATCATCACAAAAGTTATAACAATAAATAACACAGACAACAATTTGAATCGATCACATCGTCACATCGGGGATGGTAATGAATAACTTGGAAAAGATGACTACTGTGTTGGAGTCTGAAGCAAACCACACACAGACCACTGTTTTCAGTGATGGATGTCTGGAAATTGGACTGATCCCAGCCCTGTGCCTTTGCAATCCAGTCTGGAAGTCTTAACAGTAAACCTGAAGATATTTGACGTTATATTTGTGCTGGGCAATATATCGATAAATTATTGTATCACGATGACTATTCATATGTTTTTATTGAGTATTTAGTGACTTTAACATAACTTTCCTCTGTCACAATCTCCTTTTTTAATAGAAGATTTATTGTCCCAGACACTATCACAATTACCTACACTATTATTTTATTATAGTGATATATATATTTTTATTATAGAAAAAATTAATAAATAAATAAATAAAATTTTTAGAATTGGGCAAGTGGCGGCTTGCTGGTAGGTTGCTGGATTACTGATCCGAAGGGCAGGGGCTCAAGCCCCACTATTACCGGGTTGTCAGTGCAGCTAACTGGGTTATCAAAGGCCAGCAATGTCTCTGTCTGTCTGTGGTGGGAGGCATGTAAAAGAACCGTTGCTATCATTCGTAAAGAGTAGGCTGCACAGCCGTCAGCGTGTTTCTGCCCACTGATAGCCTGGCGAGCTGTCCAGGGTTGGCTGAGATGGGCACCAGCCTCCCCGCGACCCTAATTAGGATTAAGTGGGTCAGAAAATGAATGAATGAATGAAAGAATTTTTAGAATTTAGAATTCACTCTAATTTGTAATATCCCTCTCCTTGGTAATGTAAAGCATGCAGAGAATTCGGCACCATTGGGATTATATATCCCTATATGTGTATGTATATATATATATATATATATATGTGTGTGTGTGTGTGTGTGTGTGTGTGTATAGCCCTGCGATGGCCTGGAGAGCCGTCCAGGGTGTACTCTGGGCTTCATAGGTCCTAACGTTTATATATATATATAAACGTTAGGACCTATGAAACATTTTCAAAAGTCCTGTTTATGAAGAAATCATAATTTCCATTTCAGATCTATACATAAATAACATAACATAAATTGGTGCAGTAGGTTGTGCGTTAACATCAAAATCAATTTAAATTTGTCCATTCATTGTTTTGCTTTGTTTATAGACATCGTTTTAAAAGTGACAATTGAAACCGATATCTGTGAGCTGCTAGCTGTGCTTACGGTATAGCATATGGGTAATCTATGCTTTAAATCACTCACAGTGCAATCCCAGCACCAATCACACTTCCAAAATGTCCATCCCGCAGTGGCTCATGGCATATCTAGAATTATAGGATATCTATGGTTATAGCTGCCATCAGTGTTACACATAGCTTGTCTGGAACTGTTTTTATAAGCGTTTTCTAGAGAAACAGATTAAACGTTTAGAAAAACGGAACAGTCACCTAGCCGCTAAACTTCAAGAGAAGGTGCGGTTAGCCAGAGTCGAATACCGTACCTTATAACCAAAACGTTGGTTATCAGCTGCCACTCTCAACTCTTGTGTATTTTAAGGTTAGGTACACTGGTTGAGCATTTACCTTCCCGGTGGGGGAGATAATAAATGTTCGATCTCTCCGCTGCTGTGTATATCATATCTCTCATTTCGGTGACAACTAGAAAGAATATAGCTTTGTCGACTTGTGCCATGCGCAGTATTTGCTGTTTACCCCTGTAGTCATAGCAGACATTATCTTTGTATTGATTTGCTTGTGTGCCCAGTTTTTCTCTCTTCTAAGCTGCCAGACGTTTTACTTGCCTACTGAGTCATAACGCATATTACAATCATAAATCTCAAAGCTGCTCTTTAACACAGCAACACAGATGTGTATTATATATTTTTTCCCTGTCGAACCACCACATCACATCACATTCCAGTCTGTACTATATTCTCAGATAGTTGACCATCCTAATGATTAGCTGCAGCAGACAAATGTGCCAAGCATCGACTGTCCAAATGAAGATCCATTGTTCCCTGGAGTGAGGATGAGAGCGATGTGAAGTGCTCTAGGCCACATTACCGACCCATAATACGGCTTTGATCCATGACCTCACTCATGGAATTATGTCCGTGTCCCTCTGGAAGAAGGAGCAATAGGGTTATCTCTTTTCCGTAATCATTCTGTTGTCTCCTAGCACCGCCGAGCGAATCTGACCCGTCTGGAGGACAATGTGATTTCAATTACTCCGGACACCTGAGTAGAGATTGGGTTTTATTTTCTGGTTAATATCTGCTTAACGTGTGCCTCCCTTCTTGAGCAAGGTCATAAGGGGTTTTTTTCTTCTTACTTCTGTTGCATCATGAGCATGGAAAGGATTTATTTATTTATTTCTGGCACTATTAAAGCCTGTTTCCTCTCCGAAGCCCCGAGCCTCAGAGGCATTTCAGGCCAAGGTTGATAACACCCGGAGTAGGTCGCGAAAAGGCTTAGTCATTCTCTCTGTGTGATTCTAAAGCTTTGTCCTCTCGCGTAGTTACAGGAGCCTGAACTCATTCGAACACAACCTCGTACAAATTCTTGTTAAATGTCCAAGCTGGCGAGAAATATCGAGAGGCGAACCTCATTTTAGTGCATTATGTATTCGAATAAACACGTACGTCACGTGTAATCACAGCGTTTGTGAATTTCAATGTCATTCCTCCAGTTCACTCACGACTCACAGTGCAATAAAACCAAAGCATTACAGGTACACATTAAGATGTACTGCAGCTAGGTTACTGTTTACTTGTAATCATGGCCCTAGATTACACAGTGTAGCATGGACATGTTATTGCGTGGTGTGGGATTGTGTAGGATCACAGCTGCTGTGATACTCCATATGGGGTGTGACGATATGACAAAAGCATTATTTACATACATTATGGCATTTGGCAGACACCCTTATCCAGAGTGACTGAGCAATTGAGGGTCAAGGGCCCAACAGTGGCATCTAAGTGGTACTGGGGCTTGAACCCCGACCTTCGGATGAGTAATCCAGAGCCTTAACCACTGAGCTTCGACTTTCCCATTTCAATTTATCATACAAACAAAACCTTTCTTAAAAGAAAAAAAAGCACATGGTTTAGAGTGAACTGGAGGAAAGATCGCTATTTTAGATTCCCGACCAGAAAACCGCATATTCTTCCGATTTGTTTTATCTAACTGAACAATCACTAAACTAGAGATATCACGGACCCATCACAAGGCCGCCGTATTCACTCTGTTGTGTTAAAATAGATATTAAAATACCTCCACCAGGTACAAACGGATTATTATAACTTGGGATATTTATAAAGAAATGTCTCCCCCTGGTGGCCGTCTTTCAGGATTTGAGGATTCCATGCATAGATCACTTCCAAAATTTAATGGTTTGTTACTTGTACTATACCCTACTCTAGAAAAGAAAATTCATCCTAATCCATGCATTTAAGTTATCTTGGACACAAACAGACAAACAAACAATCTATTACTGGTGAAAATGTAACGACCTTGAAATCTGTAAGAACTTAGAGAACCGGGGTCTGAAGGAAAAGGGCAAAGGGGTGATAGGTGCACGGGAAATTAAGGCAAACTTGGAAATGTATATCCAGAAAAAAATGGGACTTTTATTCATTCAAATGTGTTCTCAAAGTAGAAGGCGTAATATAATATTATATGGTCAGAGATGGAGCTTCAGGTTTTGTAAATGTATAAGTTTTCTTAGGGGGTGTTCAGCAAAATAAATTGGTTTGGATGTAAGGATAGAAAGTGGCAGAAATCCTCCATAACTGCAGTTCATTACTATATTCATAAAGCTTGAGTCCATATCTAATTTTAAAAGCTTTATTCTTGGTTCATGCTTGGCTCGGGGGGTGTAGGACCAGGCCGCCAGTGCTGTGTAGGGTTGATGTGTTCAGCCTGCACTTCACTCACAGTAGGGGGGGGGGGGGGGAGGAGGGGGGGGGAGGGGGGGGGGGGAGGGGGGGGGGGGGGGGGGGGGGGGGGGGGAGGGGGAGGGGGGGG
>JBCNYH010000017.1:4040748-4051932 GCA_039654325.1 Tandanus tandanus | reverse complement strand
TTTGATTCTGGATTCCTGGAAGACCTAAACTCAAGTGGGGCTCCCTTTGGGGGGGAAAAAAAGGAATTGGGGAGTGGGGGGGGAAGGAAAAACAGGGTGGACCTTTTTTTTTTTTTTTTTTTTTTTTTTTTTTTTTTTTTTTACACAGGCAGCTGGTGATGGTTGCCATAGTAACTTGTTTCTGTTTATTGCGAGGGTCAGAACCGGCAATCAGAAAGGCAGCAAACTACGACATGTTTTTTCTGATCTTGCATGCTGCCGTGGGCAATTACAGTCCTCCCACGTAAACCTAAATATACCGTATAGAATGCGGTATACAGCACATGATCTGAGTCCTGTTGATTATCTGCAGCTGGTGATCTGTTCTGTAGAAAGACGTTTTGGAAAGAATACTCTGTATAAATATGAGAAAAAATAATAGGGATTATTTTTTCATCTTCAGTAACTGCTTTATCCTGGTCATGGTTGTCGTGGTCATAAAAAAAAAAACCTATCACAGAAATTCTGGGTGTGATGCAGGAATATGTTCATGTCAGTAGGATGGACGGATGGATGGACGGACGGACTTGGGTAAAACCACTTTTAAAACATGCCAATGCAAATTATCGAATGCATTTTAGCAGGTAGCAACTTCATAGATGTAAGTAAAAACCACCTGATGATGAAAACATACATTCATCCCACTTGCCTATATGGAACGTTGAACCCGGGCTGTATCCCAACCTCTTAGACCATATGTGAGTTGTCTAACTTGGGTGAAGAATATTCTGACTTTTTTTTTTTTTTTTTTTTTTTTAACTAGGACGCATGACTAGGTTTCCTTAACAAATTGTTGATTAGGCAGCTTTGCCCATCCCTCCATCTTTAGCAGTTGACACATAGCTTATTGAACACCGTCTAATTATCTTTAAACAGTAGGGACCGGAGTTTCAGCAGGACAGCAGCCCAGCCTCTGATCTGTCCTGCCAGCATGGCTCATGTTTCAGAACCGCCGTCGAACCATCAAGCTGTCCAATCCAGAGAGGAAAAAAGCAGACCTTCCTACTTTCAGCCTGTAGTCCAGATTTTATCAAACGAGTATCATCATGCAGTTGCCATGGTGATGGAACAGGGTCACACAGCTTTTACATGTGATGTATATGATGTATTGCTGTTTTCACTACCGCTGGGAAACGTTGGCTTGACTCGGTGCAGTATCAGGGGAGACGCTTGCACCATCGTGTGGGTTGTTGCCCACTAACAGTGGATCCATATTTGGTGTGCTGAGAGCTAGTCGGGCTTCTGCAACGAACTAAGCAGCATTACTGTGGGCTTTCCGAGTGGGATGAAAGTTTGAAACTTGAATCAGATCAAAAGAGAGATGCCGATGCGCTTCAAAGAGCCTCTCGCCTGTCTTGTTTTGTTTTGTCTTGAAGAGTCAGTGGAACTTTAGACATCCCCTGTTATGCTGGACCACACAGCAACGTCCTTTCATCCGAATCAAAGCTAAGCAACATGGTTATTTATTCCACGTAATGCCAGTACGTGGGTTAGCAATGATAAATTCCCTTCATGTGTAAATGAGTGTGCTTGGTTCCTTGGGAATGACTCGCATCCCATCAAGAATCTATTCCTGCCGAGCTCCTAATGCTTCTAGCAAAGGTGTAGAATCCACTCCTACTCTGATTACTCTCTCACTCACCCATTTGCTGAATTGCCTAATCCTACTAGGGTCGCTGGAGGGCCTGAGACTATCTCAGCTGACACTGGGCAAAGGCGGGGTACACCCTCAACAGCTTGCCAGACCATCGCAGGGCAACACAAACACAACCATTTACACTCATTCTCACACTCACACCAAGCGTCAGTCACACCACTGGAACAGCCAATTAGCCTACTGTGCATGTGTTTGGATTGTGGGAGGAAACCGGAGTACCCGGAGGAAACCCATGCAATCACAGAGGAAACATGCAAACCCCACATAGAAACGTCTGAGACTGGGAATTGAACCCAGGACCTTCTTGCTGTGAGGCAGACATGCTAACCACTACGCCACCATGCCACCCCTACTCTGATCAGGATATGAAAAATAAAGTGGTGCATTAACACGAAAAGTGACTTTTCATAACAAGTCCTAAGTACAAGGCTTATTTTTCCGGTGAATTAAGCACCGAGGTCAAGTAGGTTTTCACTAACTGTTTTAAAATGATGCTAAATGTTGAACTGACGCGTACATTTGTTCACGGTGTGCCGTTTTCATCTAAAAATATTTAGATTTATTTTCCAAGATAACCAGTTTATAATAACAAAGCCAATAATCATGGATTTTTAGGTATCACAATGACTTTTTTTCATCAATAGCTTTGGATTAAACTGGCATTGGCGAAGCACTCCATGATGATCACAGTGAGACATGTAAGAGCTATTTATTTATTTATTTATTTATTTTAACCACAAGTGAGATGGATTTGCTCTACATGTATGCGCAGAATACCTGATTTCTCAGCCCCTGTTTCAGGATGACATACCGGTCTGAGACATTTGCTTGCAGGAGACATGACAAACAAGCAGAAAGGTCTGGTGTCACACCTGTGGCTCTACTCTGGGACATGGCCTTTATGCTTGCCGCATAGCAGATCGTCCTGGGCTTTAAAAGGCGCCGCAGCAAATATGTCTGACCGTCTACTACCTCGTTTGTAAAACTGTCTTCGCCCTCGTGTCTTTCAGACATATTCTATGAAAAGATCGCATGTAGTGGTGAGATGGCTTTGTCAATGCCGACGTCACTTCAACTACTTTTGGCCACACTATTTAAATGTCACGCCCTTTTTATCAAACTGTTTCAATACTGAATGGGATCTAGCGTCGACTGAGCGTTACATAGCGGTGCGAAGACTATTCATGCTCAGATGTCCTCCTGAAGCATGAATGGCAGATTAATTGTGAACGGAGTCTTTTTTTAAGACAAGTTGCTAGGTGACGGCTCCTCTCATCCATTCTCCAAGTACTTTTTTTTTAAGTTATGGTGCTCTGCTTCATGTCCTGTTCATAATGGTATAGGACTTGCTGTTGATCTGTTTTGTTTCCACAGTACTTCTTGTCCTTGCTGCAACATTTCCCTGAATTCTTTGCTTTAGCACTCTCATTTCTCAATAAATAATATTTACATTGCTTTGCATTTGGGCGTAAGTTTTTCTAAAGGTAAAGGCAATTGTATTGTATTGTAAAGCCTTACCATTATAGAGAATTTGTATTTCTATTCCGACTCTAATGTGTGTAGGAACAGTTTCCGTGGTGCTGACATAAAGACTAAAATATGTAGGATGTGAAAGCGCCGCTTGTCAGGAGGCGAAAGGAGTTGGACGCCATCCCTGCCATCTCTACAGGTCTTCACGTGTCCCTCTGATTTGTTATGCAGCCGATATTTAATTAAGTTGGCCTCCGTCCCAGTCCCTGCTGCCTGCATGCACTCTTGCTAAAACCGTAGTAATGGGTCATTTAGCTTAGCCTTACCTCAACAGTTCCGCGTTGTACTGTTATCTGCAGCCCTCTCGGGGTAAAGAGGTGGTGCCTTTGGTCGTTTGTAAAGTGACTTTGCTTTTGAAGACGATGGTACTGCTGGGGATGTAACCTGTGTCTCGAGGTAGGCTTTTATTGCCGTATTTGTTTCAGTGAGAGGAAGATTAGTCACTTTGTTAGGAGCCTAAGGGACACTTCATATTCAACCTTGTGAAAAAAACAAGAAAAACTTCATTTAATGTGCACTTGAAATGTTCTTCAGGGCACATTTTTTTGCTTTTTTTCTGAACCATCCTATAGTGAAACTTTTATAATAGTGTGCATATATATTTTTTCTGACCAATCAGATTGCAACTTGAAAGGAAAGAGGGAATAAAAGAAACATGTGGAGGAGCAAAGTGCTTAGTGATTAGGATTATGAGGATACGTTTATGGACGGCATGGTGGTGTAGTGGTTAGCACGTCTTCCTCACAGCAAGAAGGCCTGGGTTCGATTCTCGGGCTCGGGCCTTTCTGTGTGAAGTTTTAATGTTCCCCCTGCTTGCATGGGTTTCCTCCTGGTACTCCAGTTTCCTCCCACAGTCCAAAGACATGCACATTAGGCTGACTGGATGTTCCAAATTCACCCTTGGTGTGGGTGTGAGTGTGAATGGTTGTTTGTTCGTTCGCCCTGCAATGGTCTGGCAAGCTGTTCAGGGTGTACCCCATCTTGTTTTAATTTATTCATCTGACATGCACAAAAATAAACACCTGCTGAATTGAATATTACGGGTATGAACTAGCAAAATATATCATGATTCTTTACTACAGTACATACAATATCATGATAAATGTGTTTGCGAAAGAGGGACATCCAAACAGTAAAAAAATCATCTTCATGCTGTATATCATTGTATCCCCCACGAAGCATAGGGGATGTGGGGCAGTGGTGGCTTAGTGGTTAAGGCGACGGGTTACCGATCCGAAGGTCAGTGGTTCAATCCCCACTATCACCACTGTCGGGCCCTTGAGCCAGGCCCTTAACCCTCAGTTGCTCAGTTGTATAAAAATGCTAACTGTAAGTCGCTCTGGATAAGAGCGTCTGCCAAATGCTGTAAATGTAAATGGATACTATGTTTTCAGGGGCTGTCTGCATCCACTGCCGCCCCATCCGCCACCGCCAGCACAGATGCTTGTTTGTTAATACTCTGGTGCCAGTTTCTCATATATTTATATTGGATGGTCCCTAGGACGCACCCTTGTAACCTATTGAAACTGGGTTACCTTGACCTGATTTTCAGGGTCACAGAGGTCGGTTCATCAAAAATGCCGTTAACACTCTAGAGGGTGCAGTTTTTTTTTGTCGGAGCGGTTTTTAATTCATACCAGTTATACTTAGTGTCAAGGTCTTCAAGCCTGTTGAAACTATCCTAAAGAGACCTAATGTCAAGGTCACAGGGGTCACAGGAAATATGCTTGTGGTCATGTAAAGAGTCAGATATGTCAAATATTACACAGGATTGTTTGTGACTGTATTCCCAGCGAAGAATAGGGATGTTATGTTTTCACAGGCTGTCCGCCGCCACCACAGACACTTCTTGTAAACACTCTAGATTTTCATATAGATCTACCCTACCAGCCCATCGAAACTGGGTCACCTTGACCTATTTTCCAAGGTCACAGAGGTAATTTACTCAAAAATGCCCGTCAACACTCTAGAGGCTGCAGCTGACCACGCAGGGGAAACATCTAGTGTTCTGTGTCAAGAACGCATAACATCAACAAATGAAAATTGATTAATCTGTGAGCTGGATGTTAACCTTACCCAAACTTCCACCCACATACTTCTTTAATTAAGTTTTAAATGTATTGTGAAAATCTCTGTTTTATGTGCTTTTTTTTGTTGTTGCTAAGTTTGTCACATTTTTTTTTTAACATGGAAGCAAGATAGCCTTGTTACATTCAACAAGATACAGTAAACCGGGGGGTTGTGTCCACAAAAAGGGGCCTCAGTGTCATTTATAATGCTATAGATCAGACTATAGACAGTTAAAGCCGCTTCACCCTAACAATGAGCTGAAAAAAATGTTGAGCAAGGTGCTGTGATTTTTTTTTTTTATACTAAACGCCACTTCTCAAAATACTCAAATCCTCGGCTCTGTCGCTTCTGTGTAGATTCAACTGCTGATTTGACAGACACGTACTGCGCATCTCGGAGACACAGCATGAAGACGGTCCTCAGGCGCTAGTGCCATTCCAGGCTGCAGGCTCTGTTGGAGAGGACAGAAAAGATTTTCTTGTTTTTTTTTTTCCCCCTTGCTACACCATGCATGCTTCAACTTGCAGTGAAATCCCAGAGTGTGTATGCTAATAAGCAGGCCGGAGATGTAAAGACCTGCTTTAAGCAAGAGTGATGTGTTTCAGCTAAAAAAAAAAAGAAAGAAAAAAAAGCTGATGCAGAGAGAGATACAGTTGCACAGCCAGCCTTCTGGTTGGAGAAGAGCTTCAAGTGTAAGGTTTCATCCTCCTAATGAAAATGAAAAAGCGCTGTTCATTAAAGCAGTACCACTGCGTCGTCCTCAGTTTGAGACTACTTACGAGAGCTTGCAGTATCACCGGTTCTCAGCCCTGATTCTGAATATCTCAACTATGCCCTGGACCAGTGATTTTCAACCACTGTGCCGCGGCACACTAGTGTCAGGTGTACCGTGGGAAATTATCCAATTACCATTGGCCATTGTCGAGTGTCTGTGCCTGTAGTGACTGGCAGAGTAATGTAATACTCTTCCATGGCAGTGGGTGGCAGTAGGTAGCTTAATTGCCTTATTTATTCTTCGAGACAAGAAAATTAGTGATGCATGCTACAGGTCGCAGTGACAGTGATGGAGAAGTTTTTAAAAAGGAAAAATAGCCGTTCTATAGAACGTATGTAACCCCTCAGCCATTTTATTAGCCACCCTACACACAGGTTTAGGTCATGGGGCGTGCCTATGCAAAATTTCAGAAAGCTATCATGCATATGAGCCGAGCAATTGCCCGGACAAACTTTATATGTTCAAGGTCACTGTGCCTAGGTCAAAGGTCAAATATGCAAATTAGCTACCCAACGCACAGGTTCAGGTCATAGGGATGATGCCTATGCAAAATTTCAGAAGGCTGGCCTGTACATGAGCCAAGCAATGGCGGGGACAAAGTTATTGTCACCAGCCGCCAAGCCAACGACAATACCCCTCCAACCATAACTGGCTGATGGGTAAAAATGCATACTCCGAACTGGGCCCTGGACAAAATCCTGACCCAGATGAAGGCCCTAGTATGAGTAGTGGTCAAACGAAAGCAAAGACGGTGAGCTCGAAGCAATACAGGGAAAGCTATCTTTTGTTCCGATTTACTTTTACCGGGGATACGACGACACCGACTCCGTTGTGCTTGGTGTGTGGCGAGAAGCTATCCAACAGCGCCATGGTGCCGAGCAAGCTTAAACGCCATCTCCAAATGAAACACCCATCGCTTCAAAACAAGCCGATGGACTGTTTTGTTCGCCTGTGTGAAAATACAGAAACAGGCAACTTTTATGAAAAAAAACCCACAAAAGTAAATGAGAGAGCCCTCATTTAGCCCTCAAAGCTAAATCAAAACTCGTAGCTTAATCAAAAAAGTTCCACTCTGTGGCAGAGACGTTAATACTACCTGCCTGCAAAGCCACTGTAAACGAGATCCTCGTCGAGGAAGAGCTTCGTGTGTGTTTTTATTCAATTCCTGCCAGGATATCAGCTTTGTGTTCATCTAAACAGGCCCAGGTTTCACGCTGAGTGAGTATAAATAAATTGAGAAACTATATTGTCGTTATATATACCGTATTAAGCTGCAGAGTGTCATTTTGTAACTTTTTTGGTTTGCAGTGTGCCGCAAGATTTTTTCACTGTAAAAAATGTGCCGTTTATCAATGCAATCAGGGACTCAAATGAGAAGGAAGACAGGCATGAATCCACCCTGTGACGTAAGGCAATCAGGCACTCCACTATCAGATCAGTGAGCGTTGCACATACATCATCAGAGGTTTTAGTCAGTGACTAAATTCACCATTCCAGTGTGGAAAAAGATGAAAAATAAGCGAGGTAGATTAGGGTCTTCATTCCTAAACAGTGCCTTTCTCCTTGCCCTGTGCAAGATCTGAGATATCCATCATTAATCAATGTGGCTGGTTTTCCCAGCATCCCGGCAGATCTAGTCCTCGCCACATCACTGACAGAATCAGTCCCGCTCTCTAATGAGAAGAATGCACATGTAATGACAGATCTCCTCAGTCTGTACCACCTGAAGGGAACTAGTGTGACAGGACGCTACCTGGTAGCGAGTTTAGTGAAAATGCCGCATGCTCACAGCAAGCAAGCAATGATAGCAAAGAACCCAGCTGTGAGACCTGTGAGTTGAGGATGCTGATGGGGAAAGCAGTTTATCTCGGTGTAATTATGCAACGAGCTTTCTTTCGCAGTTTCCCCTGATTGAAAATGATGCCAGAAGCTGACTCCATCTGGCATAGTGTGTGCTCGCTCTTCTGACAGCTTCATCAGCTTGTAAATGCCTTTTCCCACCCACTGACACACAGCTCAACTTTACATTAATGCGTAGATTACTTTCACGTCTCCAGTCCCCTCCCGGCAGCTTGCGTCTGTGTGCGGGCGTGCATGTGAGTGTCCCAACCTGTGGTCAGTAAAGGATTTGTCTGCCCCCATGCTTGTGCTGTGTTGTTGGAGAACATGCTGACCGGAAGCATAGTGAGACGCACATGCTTGATTATGCTACACTTGATTTCATGTTGTTTCACCATGGCGGAGGTTCATCAAGGTCGGACAAATCAGGAGCTTGCAGTTGCCAGGCAGAGGGTTCATCCCCCAGGAAAAGAAAATAGAATCTACTCCCGTGTTGATTTTCATTCATTCATTCATTTGCTAGGCCACCTTATCCTACTAGGGAGGTTGGATCCTATCTCAGCCAACTCTCTGCGAAGGCAAGGTAAACCCTGAACATCTCGCCAGTCCATTGCAGGGCTGACGCACTCAACCATTCATACTCACACTCGCACCTTTGGGCAATTTGGAAGAGCCCAGTAGCCTACTGTGCATGCCTTTGGACTGTGGGAGGAAACCGGAGTAACCGGAGGAAACCCACACAAGCACGTGGAGAACATGCAAACTCCACACAGAAACACCTGAGCCCGGAAATCTAACCCAGGCCTTCTTGCTGTGAGGTGGATGCGCTAACCACTGCTTCACCATGCTGCCCACATTTGGAATAATGTTTTTTTTTTTAAATTCCACGATAGCAGAACAATCGGACCGCACCGCTTCTGTGTAATATGAACTAATCTAAATTGCGACCTAATTGCAACTCATTCCCTCAGACTGCTGGACCCCATTGTATATCACATGACTACGGAATATAAACGCATTAACGCCATACCTTATGTCGTGAACGTGGGCTTGTTGTTCTTCTGCCACCAGTTAGCGTGTTTTAACAGGAACAGGAACCGAATATGGTACATCGGCGTGACCCATATGAAATATTCATTAACATAATGAAGTTGTGAAGTAATTGCCAGTCGTCCTTGTAATGAGGGACATGCAAATGCTTTTATGTAATATTACAAGACGCTCCCTAGATCCCAGGAACACACAGCTCACCGTATCATCTCTTCAAGCACAGCACAAGTAAAAAGAAAACCCTCACCGTTAGCTAATGCAGAAGGCTTTATCAGGCCTCAGGAGGACTTTTTTGTAAGTAGATTTTCTTGTTTAAAGAAAGTATAAAGTTTTTCTCACATGAAAAAAGGTCTATTCGACTTTGTGTTTAGTCAAAATCAGAGTTTCCATGCACACTGTTCCAACTGCTGCTAATTACTTTATGGATAAAGGTGCACCTTACAGTTTAGTGAAAATAATTACTGTAATTAGCTCTCTCCATGAAGCTCATTAAACTCTTTTTTTTTTTTTTCCTGCTTAATGCATATTCACACGGCTGACAGATCATGGGGTCCTTTGCACCTGCTCATGCGTTAACTCTATTTCTGTCCCGTCAGCCATTTTTCAAATATAGGACAGGTCTGAATGGTCTGCCACACAAGCCCAAGTTAGTATTTAAGAACTGAATCCATTTTAGTCTGAGGTGCTCAGTGACATTTCTTTTCATCCTGGACTGATCTGGACTAGTTTACCACTGCGCAATATACTGTGAGGTGGGATATGTGTTCATTCAGTTACAAGATTAGAGAGGTCAAGACTGCTCTGTACATATGACAACGGTCCTAAGCACACAAGTCGTTCTACCAAGGAACTGGTTAAAGAAGAATGAAGTTTATGTTTTGGAATGGCCAAGTCAAAGTCCTGGCCTTAATCCAATTCAGGTGTTGTGGAAGGACCTGAAGCAAGTAGAACATCCCGGAGTTGAAGCTGTTGTGTACAGAGGAATGGGCGAAAATTCCTCCAAGCCGATGTGCAGGACTGATTAACAGTTACCGGAAACGTTTACTTGCAGTTATTACTGTCACACCAGATACTGAAATCAAAGGTCCACATACTTTTGCCGTTCACGGATGTGTAATATTGGATCATTTTCCTCCATAAACTGGGTTCTCTTTATCAATTTTTAGGACTCGTGAAAATCTGATAATGTTTTCGGTCATATTTATGCAGAAATGTATAAAAATCTTAAGGGTTCACTAACTTTCAAGCGCCACTTTACACACATCACTACAGCAATAAGTGCTCATTGAATAAGCCTTTCCAGATTTAGTCCCATTTTAATGCTATAACCTCCACTCACCAGGGAAGTCTTTCTCTAGATGTTGGGGCGTGGCTGTCGGGATTTCTGTTCACTCAGTTACAAGATTATAAGGTCAGGACTGCTTTGTACATATGAATATTTTGCCAGTGATCCCTTTCAGTAAAACGAAAGGCAAAGTCTGTGCAATTGGTTTTTAAATATTTTTAAAGGTGCGTTGTTTACAGAAAAAAGGCAACCAGTCAGAGATTTCCTCAATTTTATTATTACTTACTGTATATGCTTCATGCCGTGATGGGCCTTCTGATTAGCTGGCCTTCCCCTCTGACCCCCATACAAACCAGTATCTCCACTCATCCCTGTGTGGAGCTTTCAGGCAACCAATCAGAGCAGAGTAGGCACAGAGATCAGAAAGACCATAAATGGGAGGAGGAAGCCAAACAGTCCGTCCAGCGCCCTCAAGTTTGAAAACACTTACAAATATCTTTGTTATTGAACATGCAACAGATGTTGAGTGAACAGGCTTGAGTCGGTGTTCCGGTTCATCCCAAAGATGCTCCATGTGGTTTAGGTCAGGGCTCTGGGAATTGTAAAATACTTAAATTCATTTTATTTAGGACGTAATCAGATTACTAGATATTTACTTCACAGCTAGAAGGTTTTGGACAAGGGCCTTTCTCTGTGGAATCTGCATGCTGTCTGTATGCTTGTGTGGGGTTTCCTCGGGGTACTCTGTTTTTCTTCCACAGTGTAAAGACATGCATATTAGGTCAACTCAAAATGGTGCATAATGACTGTGAATGGTTGTTTGTGGCTGTCTTAGCCTTGTAATAAACTGGCGTCCCTTTCAGGGTAGAGAGAGAGAGAGAGAGAGAGAGAGAGAGAGAGAGAGAGAGAGAGAGAGAGAGAGAGAGAGAGAGAGAGAGA
>JBCNYH010000017.1:4021444-4023969 GCA_039654325.1 Tandanus tandanus | reverse complement strand
GTGTGAGTGTGAGAGTGTGTGTGAGTGTGAGTGTGTGTGTGTGTGTGTGTGTGTGTGTGTGTGTGAGAGTGTGTGTGTGAGAGTGTGTGTGTGAGTGTGTGAGTGTGTGTGTGTGTGCATAAACCTCATTAATTGACCAGTGTTATATGCTGAACTATAAAATCCATTCGCTGCACCACAGCTGTACTTCGCTCATGTTGAACACCAGTATATACCACTTTATGAACAACACCCCCCAACCACTTATTTTATTGGTAACCGATTCACACCCTCAAGTATGCCTCCCTATCATGCAGCCACGACAAACCATGGAGGGGCAAGGGTGTATATGTGCTTTCTCCGATCCACGTGATGCCAGCCTCCTGCCTGCATTTTCAGGGCAGTGTAATGCACTTCAGAGGAAAGTGCTTCCCATCTCGTGTATGCATGAACTCTCAGACACTCACGAGTAAGTAGGCTGAAAAATAGGCCCCATATTGGATTATCCTGGGGTTCCATAGTGGTCCCATGTCAACCGCTCACAAGTGTATGTGGGCACCGCCTGGGTTATGCCTGGGCTACATGAGCCCAAAATAGGCGTCTAGTCTGAGTCTACTAAGTGCGTCCCAATTCGGCAAGCACATTCAGACCCCCTGTTCGGGTCCTAATTGGGTTACTAATGGGAAATTACTTGATGTTAGCAGTTGAGATGGGGGCCCGTATGGAGCCCGTGGACGATCCCATATGGGACTCATTTTTCAGCCCACAGTGAGCACATGCTTTCTCTCTCCCCGAGAACTCGGCCAATTATCTCCCGTGGGCTTCCGGCTACGGATGGCTGTGTACAGCAACCTGGACTCAAACTCTTGATCTCCTGGTTGATAGTGATGCACCTTACCTCCGTGCCTCTCAGGGGCCTGTTTTAGTTATTATTAAAGCAAAAACAGGAATTTCATTTCCAGTTCTTGATCAATTTCCTAATACACATGTTGAACTTTTTCGTGATGACTAATAAATCAAGGAGCTTTTGTGTGCTTGAACTTTTTTGTGTGCTTGGATTTTGAAAGCTGTACAGGGTTTAAGTTGTGTTTTATTGCTGATTAGTTGTACCGTGTGCTCTGTAGACTCATTTTCGGGTAGGTTTTTCAGCAGGTTTTTTTTTTTTTTTTTTAATTATAGGAAAGAAACTTTCGAAAACTTTTGCATATTTAGATCTGAATTACAGCCTGAAGAAAAGGGCAAAGTAGATGTAGGCAGTGTCCACAGCGCACAATGCAATTCCATGTAAATGTCAAAGATGTTTTTTTATTCAGCGTCTCAGGCTGCGTTAGTACAGCGAGGTAAAATCCCCCACCTCCCACTTCATGTCCTAGCAGTTCAACATCTGAGCAACAATAAAACCTTCTGCAAATTAATGAAGAGATTTAACATTCATTTAGAAACTTTTTGATTCTCTCTCTCTCTCGCTCATTCTCTCTCTCTTTCTCTCTTGCTCTCTCTCTCTCTCTCTCTCTTGCTCTCTCTCTCTCTTGATCTCTCTCTCTCATTCTCCCTCTATCTTTCTCCTTCTCTCTTTCTCTCGCACTCTCTCTTTCTCTTACATTAATTCTTTCTTTCTCTCTCTCTCTTTCTTGCTCTCTCCTCTGTTTCTCTTACATTCTTGCTCTCTCTTGATCTCTCTCTCATTCTCTCTCGCTCTCTCTCATTCTCTCTCTCACACACATTCTCTATCTCGCTCTCTCTCTCTTGCTCTCTCTCTCATTCTCCCTCTCTCTTTCTCTCTCATTCTCTCTTTCTCTTACATTCTTTCTTTCTCCCTCTCTTTCTCTTACATTCTCTTTCTTTCTCTCTCTCGCTCTCTCTATCTTATTGTCTCTCACACATTCTCTCTCTCTCTCTTATTCTCCCACATTCTCTCTCTCTCACTCTCTTTCTTGCTCTCTCTTTTGCTTTCTCTCTCTCACTCATTCGCTCTCTCACACACTCTCTCTTTTTCTCGCTCTCTCTTGCTCTCTCTCTCGCTCTCTCTCTCTTGCTCACTCTTTCTCTCTGAGCTGGATTTAAAGTGTAATATATCGCACTGTATTTTATGTTTTGGGCTGTAAATATGTTAAATATGCCAATAATAAATACATAAATATCATACTGTTAGCGACGTCTTAATGAGAGGCTGATTATCTCGTAGAAGTTTTATATAGACACAATTATGAATGAACTTAAAGTGAGATTTAACTGTAGAAGGTGAGTGTTCGGCCGAGTTCTCGTTTAAACCATGACCATGTTTTTTCTTATAGCAGATCAGATCAAAAGAACAAAATGAATCGGCGTGCTTTTATGAATCATTTAATAACTTTATATTAAAAATTATGTCAGACAGCATGATAAAATAGTCTGTGTCTCACACACACACACACACACATTATGATATGATCATAATGACCATGATTTAGCGTCTCAGTTTAGGTTTTGTTAAGATATCTGGGCTATCACCCATCATGCATCAGTGCTGGATCAAGTGCTATTTTATAAGCTGCTGAATAAAAATC
>JBCNYH010000017.1:4003944-4016444 GCA_039654325.1 Tandanus tandanus | reverse complement strand
GCAGGGGAGAAAAAGAGAGAGGGGGAGATAGGAGGTTAAGAGAGATAGAGAGAGAGAGTGGGTGATAGAACATGAGAGAGGAAGATATAAAAAGGTTGAGAGAGAGAAAGTAGGTGAGGAGAGAATACGGGGGGATCAGTTATATGATGGAGAGGATGCCATGGTAGAGTCCCACGCTCTGTTTGCTGTCGTCTCCCGTTGATGTTCTGTTATTGGACCTTGTTAGGGAAGGTCATTGTTTGGACATCAGAGACACACACAGGCAATTCACTGTCTCACTCTCACATCTTGCAGCCTCATGAACGAACTCTCGTTTCCATCTGACTGGCTTCATTGATTTTTATTTATTTATTTATTTTGTGGATGGTCTGTGTCCTGGCGGGTGCTTGTTTAACTGAACAGTAAGGTTTCAGGGTTTCGGTGCTTAGAGCTGGTGGATCTCAAAATAAGAGTCTCGAACATATCGAGTTTACATTATTTTTGTTTATTGCATGACTCATTTGAGTACTCGATTCTGATTGGTCAATTACACTCTTCAGCAGTCTGCTTTTCCTTCATAACAAATGGTTGATAAGTGTAACAGACTGTCTCTAAGAAACAAGAAATGAATTTACAATCAGTATAATCATGGATAAATCAATATTTCGTAAGTAGCCATGTAATATGATGACCTAGTAGCTGGTCATTATCATGAAATAAACTCCTTCTGGGTGATACAGTCCCCCTCCACTGCACGTCAGGGTGTTGATCACTGGGTCGGGGTTTATTTCACAGTAGTAACCAGCTCTCATGTTTTGAATTTGATGACAGCAACAAGTCTAGAAAAGTCAGTGGTACCTAAAAGAAACGGCTAAAGGAACAGCTAATTTGGCAAATTGGCAACAGGTCAGTAACGTGATTGGATATAAAAAGTGCATCTGGGCAGAGGTTCACCAGTCTGCAAAAAAAACTGCATTTATAAATCGTTTGACCTTTTGATGACATTATGTACTGAAGATGATGAGATATTCACAGTCTTCTCAACTTTACACTGAACAGTGTTCCTCTATCTCATCATCTTCAGTACATAATGTCATCAAAAGGTTCTGGGAGTCTTGAGAGATATGTGTGTACAAGGGAAAAGGCTGGAAATCGATACTGGATGCACGTGATCTTCAGGCTCTCAGAAAGCGCTGCATTAAAAACAGGCATGATTCTGGTACGCTGCATGGGCTCAGGAGCACCTCCAGAAATCATTGTCTGTGAACATG
Organism: Tandanus tandanus; assembly: GCA_039654325.1. Classification (NCBI taxonomy): domain Eukaryota; kingdom Metazoa; phylum Chordata; class Actinopteri; order Siluriformes; family Plotosidae; genus Tandanus; species Tandanus tandanus. Next base: position 4,015,194 of record JBCNYH010000017.1, on the reverse strand, counting down.
TATGCAGCAAGCCGCAATGCATTGTGCGTTGTGAAACCTTCTGTCATATCTAGCATTAACAGTTTCAACAGTCTGTGCTACAGTAGCTCTTCTGTGGATTCATACCTTTGATCCCATGCCACTCTTGACAGTTCATTGGTGGACCTTCCATTGACCACCTTTGCATACCAGGATACCCCAAAAGCTGAGATGAATAGACCCAGTTGTTTAGCCATGACAATGTGGCCCTTGTTGAAGGTCCTTAGGTCCTTATGCTTGCTCATTTTTCCTGCTGGGGCAGTGGTGGCTCGGTGGTTAAGGTGCTGGCTTACTGATCCGAAGGTCAGGGGTTCAAGCCCCACTATCACCAAGTTGTCACTGCTGCCCCCACCCAGTGCAGCTAACTGGGTTGTCAAAGGCCGGCCATGTCTCTCACTGTCTGAAGAACCATCGCTGTCATTCAAAAAGAGTAGGCCACTGGATTGCCATCAGCATTTTTCTGCCCTGCGATGGCCTGGCGAGCTGTCCAGGGTGTACTGAGACGGGCGCCAGCCTCCCTGCTACCCAGAAAATGAATGAATGAATGAATTTTTACTACTTCCTGCTTCCAGCTTCGAGAAATGACTGATCACTTTCAGCCTAATACCTCCCACTACTTGGAGGGTGCCACTGTAACAAGATAATCAGTGTTGTTCACTTAACTTGTCAGTGCTCATAATGTTTTTAATGTTATGGCTGTTTGATGAATGTGTTTTGCTGGATTTAGAATGATAACAGTGGGATGGAGGCATCATGGCTGCCTACATGTTTAATCGATCATCTCCAAGGTTTGTTCCATTAGCACGATTGGTTCATTGCCAATTTTTGGATGTATGTAACTTCCTGAACAGGCCTGCTCGACCCTTCAGTGTACACTTTAAAAGAGTTTTTGCTACTGTGAGTTTATTCTGTGTGCTTGAGTCCAGCTGCTCAAGCTCCAGGAAGTCTCACAGTTCTAAGAAGCAGTGTATCCGTTCCGAGCCCACGCTTCATTAGACATCCTCGCTCTCCTTCCTGCCCTTACCCAGTTTGTCCTCTTCATGCTGACACACACCTTTACATTCCTTCAACACTCCTGCCTGACACACCACATCCCTTTCTCTTGTCGTCTGTAACGATGAGCCCAGGAGCTACAAAATGACACGGCTAGCTTGTCTGTTGTGATATTTCCGACTGAAAGCATATGAAATGAAAGCCTACAAAGCCATGCACGATTGGCGCAGCCAACACACAATCTGTCATCTATCTCCATCGACCGTGTTCCTGCCAACAAACAGCCGCCCGTCACACTCTAAAACCTCCACATACTGTTTCATCCATTAGCCATTTAATATCACATGAACACCGAGAGAATGTGGTGAGTCAGAGGGAATAAAATAATATACTAAGATCCTAAATAACACACTGAAATTTGTAATTGCAGTGGGAATAGAATTATTCTGAAAATTGAAAATAAACCCTTACATATGCATATAACATGTATAACATTAATTAAAGGCAGTGGAGGCAAAAAAGCATTTTAAATCGGTATGTGTGTATCAGGTTTGTATGACATAAAACTCTTTCTACTATATATAATAGTAAAAAAACGTACTTATTATTAAAACACACTTAATAGTATCCTGCGATGGCCTGGCGAGCTGTCCAGGGTGTACCTCGCTCTCGCCCACAGTCGGCTAAGATGGGCGCCAGCCTCCCCGTGACCCTAATTAGGATTAAGCGCTTCAGAAAACGGATGAATAAATTAATTAATAGTATCGTTATGCCCTTGCCTGACCGAAACAGCCATGCCCCTGACCTTTCCTGCTGCCCTTCTCACATCGCAACCAAGCTCGATCTTCCTTCTTGCGGGCGGTGGGCCCATGTGGTTGTGGCTTCTTTAAGCTACGCTTGGCCGAGCCGCAGGAGCCAAAGCTCGGCCACTTGCATTAAAGTGTACCTGTGGTGAATTAGTGTTACTAGCTCTTTAAAACGATCATGTAGGACATCAGTGGTTCCTTCTGTCAATATTAGTCCTTGCCCCTTGTCAAAGTGTGTGCAAGTTCTGCCACATCGGGCATGCTCAGAGACATGCTGCCTTCCTCATTGGCTGTTCCAGCCTGGTAGTGACACAAACTCTGTGGATTGGCTGGGCTACACTGACCCCATGCGTCATAACACATCATGGGCCAGTGCTGAGCTGCACAAACAACAAGCACAGAAATCGCTTCATTTGTGTTGCTAAACCAACTGACGACCGGACAGCCGAGTTGGCATACGTTGGCTGCATTCTGGATCTACCGTCACGCTCATCTCTGGCAGCATTCTCATCTTAAGGGTCACTAGAATGTGACGTCTCAGTGTCTGCACAAGACTGATCCCTCTCTGGTTCAAATAGGTAACCATTTACACCCATATGTAGAAAACGGCTTATGCTGTATTTGGTGCAGTTACCGCACTACTAACTCAATATTGCATCACAAATACATTAGTTAAAGTTAATTGCTATTAAAATATGGTGTATGTACCTCGATTTTTTTACTTTCTTCGCACAATAAACATGTGTATTCTTTAGTCAGCGACGCCATTTTGACCATGTAGTCACATGATCAAGAAAGTAGTTCCCAAGTATGGCGTACATAATGTCCGAGTCTATGTTCTACCGGACATGGGCGAGGAGTTCCGAATGTCCTTAAGGGTGTTACTTTCCTAGGAGAGAGAAAAAGAAAAGACATCAGGCCTAACTTAGATACAGCACCCTAAAACTTTCTTCAGATTGTCCCTGACGGGAAACACTTCCTGTTTCTGTGTCAATGATGTTCCTTTTAGGAAAGGTTATGGGTAGAGTCTGTTTAGAATTGTTAATCATCCAAAGAACCCGTGAGAAACAAAAAGAACTTTGTACAGCCAAAAGAATCTGTTTTCTTGGACTTCGACTTATTATTGTAAAGACCATCTGGCTTACAGGAATAGTTCAGCCAAACAGGAAATGTACATCAAGTGTAGTCGAACAGCCAAGGCATGTTTATTTTCCAAAGTTTGCTTCGTTAGTTTTAGAATGAAGCTTCGAGGTTAATGTACTGTAATAAGTTAGGGAAGCTTATCGCTGTCAAAATAATGTCGCTAAGATAGAGGTCACACCTTGGCGGGTGCTGTAAATGGACGTCCGACAGATAGAAACTTTGTGAAAGGAAATTATCCGGTTGGTGAATGTCATCTCCGTTGCTGCTCTTGGCTCTCACGAAACCGCAGACGGTGTATGTCGCTGTCCGTTTTGGACCCCGTGAAGACCTGTTACATGTAGGGTATTTATAATGTACTTGTCCTGAAGTCGTCACGTTTTGTCCGGTGGAGCCCTGTTCCAAGTCCGTTATTCATCCGTTCTCATGTGATCCTTGTCAGTAATCGTCCGCTGAATATACAGTCTCTATCCGCCACATCGTTCACCTGTTGCATGTCAGATAGTAGTCCAGCCGTGAGTCAGGTCCACCGGACATCAACTGATGTGAACTGACAAGGACAGGACGAGAAAAGTACAATTTCTGGAAAAAAACAAAAAAAACAACAACGTACGCCCAGCACACAGCAAGCGTACAACCAGCGGACACCTTTCCAAGTTTTGCACAAAACTTTCTGCCGATTAAACGAACTTTGCCCGATAAGGAATGCATTCGGCAAATGAGAAACGGACAAAAAACGCATGCGATTGGAGACGGACAGATTGAAAATGTTGCTCTCCATCGGATGTCCGTTAACTTTATCCGGCAAGGTGTAACTGCTGCTTAAAAAACAAAAATCACTTCCTTCCATGGAACATAGCTAGATATCACCTCATACCTGTCACCCTTAGACAGGAGGCGTGGCCTAAATCTTTAAGTAGAAATTTGAAAGTGATGTGCATGATTCGTTAATTTCAGTTCTGACTGCATGAATCACAACGAAGCCGGAAATGTAAACTGCCGCAAAAAAAACCTCTCGGTTAAAGAACTACTCTTTTTTTTAGTCTGTTACCACGTATTAGACTTTTTTTTCTCAGTATTAAGCATTAAAACCAGCAGGAATCACAGTTGCAGGATCTTGCAGGATCACTGTGGTAAAAATAGAACTTTGCTTTGCAATAAGTCGTAACAGCTGTCAGTGGATGCAAGTTCCATGAAAAATGAGGCGGAAATTCTTCAATCTAATCTCTATTTTTAGTCGCCGGTTTCTACCGCTCTTTCTTTTCCAATTCACAGCAAGTCTCGGATTCTGTGTTTTCAGTTTCCCCAACGTCAACATGTCTCCTCGCAGCCCCCGAGGCAGGCCTTTATGCAGGCGTGGCTGATTTTCTCCCATGCCGCACCTGGGTATCTCGCAGCCCTTTATGTCCTCTTTTTTTTTTTCTTTTCTTTTTTTTTGCTGGGAATGATCCTCGGACAAAGCCAGAGGACAGGACACTGAACCAGCCACGACACTAAAGCGCTGAATGACATTAGCACGGAGCCGCTTTGGGCTTATCAGCCACCGCTCTCAGAAATGGCAATGGCAAGAGGAAAAATTGAAGGGTGGATAAATTTTAAAGGAGAAGGGATTACGGTCGAGCTGAGCGCCAAATCATACAGAAACAACATGGTGACAAGGGCTATTTTAGACCAGACTTGGAGTTTCTCCTCTTCTTCATCACTCTCCTGTGTTTCCTCAAGCACCGACGGCTTGTCAGCTCCATCCAGCCCTTGGAGGCACTCTTCAAAGCCAAGGGAGAACACTTCATGTTTTTTGGGGGGGAATAGGACAGAAACGTATTCAAACAACTCACACATACCATATTCACAGTCTCTGTACAGGAAGCCTTCAGCAATAGTTTGGCAAAAACGTAAATCCAGGATTTCCCATATCATGAAAACCATCCATCATCTGAGACAGCTTGATCCCTGACCGAAGGCTGCATCTTTCAATGGATGTTTTAAGCCGGTTCCTTAGTAATGCCACTCAGCCTTTCTTTCATTTATTCATTCCTTAGCCGAGCCGCTCCGTCCTTCTGGGTCACGAGGAAGCTGGAGCCTATCTCAGCCATCACTGGACAGAGGCAGGGTACACCTTGAACAGCTTGCCAGTCCATCACAGGACACACCCATTCACACTCACACCTAGGGGCAAATTCTCATTCATCTCACTCACTCTTTTGCCGAACCGCTTAATCCTACCAGGGTCACGGGGAGGCCGGAGCCTATCTCAGCCGACACTGGGTGAAGGCGGGGTACACCCTGAACAGCTTGCCAGTCCATCACAAGGCCAGCACACACACACACACACACACACACACACACACACACACACACACACACACACACACACACACACACACACACATTCAGACTCATAATCACCTAGGGGCAATTTGGAACAGCCAATTAGCCTAATGTTCATGTCTATGGATTGTAGGAGGAAACTGAAGTACCCAGAGTAAACCCACGCAAAAAATCAGGGAAAAAATGCAGACCCCACATAAAAACTTCTGTACTGGACAAGAGAGTCGAACCCAGGACCTTCTTGCTGTGCGGTGGATGTGCTAACCACTACGCCACCATGTCACCACCATCAAATATTTTCGTTGCAAATTTTGTTGCTTTTTGTGGAATCACTTTAGAAGAGCTGGCTGGCTAGTGTTAGCTTTTAGCACAATTCGGTTTTATTTGTATAGTGCTTTTTACAAATGCGACCACTTCCATGTTTTTTTTTCTATAGTGATGTTGCTACTAATGGTACATGAGCTGATATGCTAGTTGTAGATTAGCCAATTATAATGCACAATTGCTCATATCCAGTGGCTACAGATAAAATAATGTCTATTAACCCGTACGAGTGAACCAATCAGATTGAGCCTTTCCCGTTTAGTACATACTAATGTCCAGTACCCCAAAAAAAGACTCCCCACCATGACCCTTGTGTTTATATACTGTATAGATAGATAGATACATAGGTAGATGGATAGAATATAAAATAAGCTCATGCACGTAGCTGGTTTCTTGTAAATCCCAACCTTTGTGCACATTACCTTTAAGTATAAATCACACTTCATCACTTAAGGTTGTTGGGTCATTGTGTCTATGGATATGTGCTGGTATGTTTGTGACGAGCGAAGTTAGTATAATGTAAAGACACGATTTCGGTACACCAGTATTTTTTTAGTGCAAATGGAACTGTATGTACCTTTTGATTTTTGTTGTAGACTTTTGGTTACACTGGAAGCTCAGTCTTGTGATTCGATTTCTTCACAGTGCAGCGATAGACATAGCTCCATTAATTATGCATGAGGTCATATTTGCATATTTGTCTGCTTGGAAGTTTGGGATGGTGAATTATTCACACTCGCCAGCTGTAGTCGGTGAACTATCAGTTATTTAGCATCTCTCACTCTCTCTCTCTCTCGGACAAGTCAAATATTTGATATGTAGAAGGTCTAGTTTATTATTTAAGCTCTTAAGACGTACGTGCGTGCATAATTAGCATAGAGAGCACTCAACATGAAACTCATGTGACAACGGGACAGTGCGTTGATTTTATTTTATTTTTACCCCCCTCTGAGATCCCCAACTCCGTGAATATAATAAGGTTGTGTAATCATTCCGAGAGCGAAATGTGAAATTCTAAAGCTCAGTTTTGAGCAGCGGTGCACTCCGTGTGCCAACAGCCTCCATTACACAGCACTCGAGCTCATTTTCCGATCGATCTTCCTGACACTCAGCACGGCGGCTACACATTTACAGCAGCACGCGAATCTGAATTAAAGGCTTTCATTTGCAATATTTGTCTCTTTTTTTTTTTGTAAAGATTGTAATTATGAATTACGACCATGCTTCTGTACACAGATAAACATTTACTATAATTACACAGGTGATTCGGGTTTACACTGCATTCATCAGTCCATAATTGAGCCGTGTCTCAGATTTTACTCCACCTCTTTATCAGAGCAGACGCTGTTCTGTGACACTTTGTTCAGCGTGTTTTTGTTTTTTCTTTCTTTTTTTTTTCTTTTTTTTTTTTTAAATCAAACTCAGCGTTGGCGATGCGTGCGACATTACCACCGTCATCCAGCCACAAAAATATCTGTGTGGGTGACACATAATAATATTCTTCCATGCGAATATTTCACAAAGCGCCCATCATCTACAGCTATGTTTACTTTATGTCTAATATTACACTGAATGGTGCTTAACCTTCTAATCAAATGCAGCTATGCAAATACTAATCACAAGACGCAGCTGTAAAATGCGTACTCTTCTTCTTCTTCTTGTTGTTCTTCTTTTTTAATATGTTTCATGAGGAGATGCACGCCCACCAGAAGAAGTAGATTTGTAGAGGTACTTAGAAGTCGTGTCTACGAACTTTTTTTTTGTGGTTAATGTGCTTTCGGCCGTGTTATATAAGATGCCATGATGTCTGTAATCCACAAAGTTTCATCTCATGAAGTTTGTCCATTTTTTTTATGTGTCCTCCGTAACATTTGGTAGATCTTCAAAATGCCCCATTAGGAGGAGGATTCACAGATATACCATCGTATAGACTTCAGCGTCTTTACTGTTCCCTGCAGGTCATTTTTCTCATCATGGTGTTGTGTTTCTCTCATCAGGAGATAGAGCAGCAGTTCGAGCAGGAGCGCAGTATACTGGAGGAGCAAAAGAACCGTCTGAGGGAGCAGCTGGACAGCCTGAGAGAGGAGCTCACTACCAAGCTTAATATGGCCAACAGCGAAGTAAGAACTTCTCCAGGTCCTCCCTCTAATCCTTTATATTATATAACGATTTTTCGCAGACGGTAAGGTCAGTATCGCTGAATAGCCAGAGGCAGAACATCTCTGCGAATAACTGTTCTAGTATATACTACATGGGAACATAAGTAAATTGTGGTAGTGGCGCATTACACTGCTTCATTACAGCATCTTCTGACACTCATTCAAAATTTGAAGGAAAAAAAAAGTGCTTTTATACCTTGAAAAACCCGAAAGCCCTGAGCTGTCAAAACTTATCTGAGAGTGAGTAGCAACGACCAAGACAGCAGCAGGAAGTTCCCCCACCCACCAGGGCTGTCAGCAGGGGTAGCCAATCTATCTTATTTGTTATCTGTGTTCCTCGTCTTCCGCTCCTCCCAGAGGAAACTAGCAAGAAAGACCCGAGGCAGGTTCCTCGCAACAAGTCATTTTTGATGGAAAAAAAAAGTTGAATTCTTGTAAACAAGCATACAGTACGTCCTCACAATCAAAGACTTTAATTGCATATTTTGTTCCATATTTTCAGGGAATTTATCTAATTTGAAAAACACTTCCCGAGACAGCTGTCATTTGATGTATGCCACTGGGTTACCGTCATTGTGTTTCTGCCCTGGCGAGCTGTCCAGGGTGTACTCTGCCCTCGCCCAGAGTCAGCTGAGATGGGCTCCAGCCTCCTCGCGACCTTACTTAGGAATAAGCAGAAAATGAATGAATGGATGATTTTCTGAGCAATTTTGAAACAACATCACCCAACATCAGTATCTGACCTCATGAATGCTGTTGTGGCTGAATGAACACAAATCCCCCCAGCCAAACTCCAAAATCCACTGGAAGGATATTTTGTAATTTTAAGAGGTTGTTGCCACCCCCATACAAACACCCCTTCTTTTTTGTAGATTATTGGTCACAGTGAGCAAGCAGGAGTAGTGCTGCTCTGTTTTCTGAATGGACTCTGCTACTGTAATGAATTGCACTGAGAAATGAATAGCGATCATGGTTTAATGTGATTTATCGTGTACAGTCTTACATGAAGCCAAACTCATTTACTGATTCACAGCCCAGTCACTCATCACTATGGATGCAGGTTTTCTCATCTTTCTGTCATGTACTATTAACTTGTCCCATAAGGACCGTTACCAGAGCGTCACCATCCCTCCAGATGTTAAAAATATCCTCCTTTTAAGGCACCATCTGGCCATAATTGAAGTTCGTACAGTTTCTCATCCAAATTATATCTTTACAAGTAATAACTCGAGCAGAGAAAAAGATTTCTGGTATTTCACACACCATTAAACCTCTCCGTATACATATTTACTAATTTAAGTATCTTCCGAAAACTAAAGGCTTGGGAAATTGGGGGGGGGGGGGTTTAGGGAGCATGGTGGCGTAGTGGTTAACATGTCCACCTCACAGCGAGAAGGTCCTGGGCTCGGGCGTTTCTGTGTGGAATTTTGCATGTGCTCCTTGTGCTTGCGTGGGTTTTCTCCAGGTACACCAGTTTCCTCCTATAGTCCAAAGACATGCACATTAGACTGAAGCGACTAGACGTTCAGCTCCTCCTGGATGGGACGCCAGTCCATCGCAGGTTACCTTCCCAGTATTTTTACTGGCACCCATTTAGAATGTTCGGTGAACAGAAGCACACTTTTCGTTAAGACCTTAACATGGGGGTCTTCGCACGGTAGGGGTCTAACAGGGATTCATACCCATGACCTCCCGATCATGAGCCCAGAACCCGAGCCACTACACCACCGGCCCCACACATTACACTAATTGGCCCTTCCAGATTGCCCCTAGATGTGGATGTGTGTGTGTTTGCCTTGCAATGGTCTGTCGAGCTGTTCAGTGTCTACTCCTTCTTCGCCCAGTGTCGGCTGAGATAGGCTCCGGCCCCCTCTAGTAGGATTAAGCGGTTCGGCAAACAAGTGAGAGAATAGTTAGAAATGGGCTTAATAATCTTCTATTAATTGAGAAATAACTCTAATAAAGAGACATATTAGTAGAATTTGCCTGTAAACAATTTATTTACAGTCAGGTGAAATAATAAATATATTTCTTGGATTCTTTTTAACATATTTGAACAAGCAAACAATTGAACCTGTTTAATACACTGCCTATAGATGACGGTGATCTGCTTGAACAAATCCACAAGAGAAATTAGCTTTCATTCATTTATTCAGCAAAAAATATCAATAGATGTCCTTCAGTGGAAAACTGGATACTATTACTGGAGCGAGTGTCACCCATCCCTTTTAGCAAGAGTTGTGAGTGCTTGAGTTAAAAGCAGCTGGATTTCTTTTACTTTTGAAGACGTTTCACCTCTGATCTGAAAGGACCCTTCAGAGCTGATGGAGCCCCAGCTATTTAACTCCTAGTGGGGTTGGTATCTTGGAGATTGATCATGTGACTGATTTTTTCTTTTTTAGCCACTTATTCATTATCATAATCATCCACATCCACATTCCTCCTTGCGAGTCTTAGAATCGTCACAAGTGTGGTCACCGAATAATATTTGATTAATATATCATTGACAAGATGTGTGACTATCAACCTGGAGGTCGCAAGTTCGAATCCAGGTTGATGCCACAGGGAGCTAATTGGCCGAGCTCTCACGGGAGGGAGGGATAGCATACGCTCCCCAGTCACTCACAGCGATGCGTTAACCAGCCAGTCCACGGGCATCTGTGAGTAAAATTCGTCACAGGTGTTCATTCCCTTGTTCATTCATTCATTCATTTTCTGAACCGTTTAATCCTAATTAGGGTCGTGGGGAGGCTGGCGCCCATCTCAGCCGACTCTGGCCGAGGGCAGAGTACACCCCGGACAGCTCGCCAGGCCCTCGCAGGGCAGAAACACGCTGACGGCAGCCCAATGGCCTACTCTTGACGAAAGACAGTGAGACACATCGCGGGCCTTTGATAACCCAGTTAGCTGCACTGGGGTGACAGTGAAATACTTTTAACCATAATAAACCAATTATAGAATTTAGCTTTTATATGATGTTTAACAAGGATGCACTGAAGGTGAGGGGGATGTCAGAGAATATTCATTTTTGCGACATCCCCCGAGCCTGAGGTGCATCATTGTATTAATATATTATCTACGGCCTCCTGATGAAACCTGCTATCTCTGCTGATCATACAGACACACACACTTCCCGTATATATACACACACACACTTCCAGGCCAAAAAAAAGTTGCACACAATTTTCATGGAGAGCATTTATCCTTGATCTCAGCATGTAATCTCCATGACATTGTTGCTCCAGTTGGTCGGGTCGAGGCTCAGCAACATTAATATGGCAATAAAATGAAGTCAGCTGATGATGTGAATGAATGAGCAGGTTATCACATCAATGGACTTTTTCTTCCCTGATTTCACACATGTATCGGCGCCCCAGAGTCCTGACCTTAACCCTACTGAAAGATTTCGGGATGTGCTGGAGACGACTTTATGGAGGGGTTCAGTTTTTCCCTCATCGATTCAAGACGTCGGTGAGAAATGA
>JBCNYH010000017.1:3941916-3958842 GCA_039654325.1 Tandanus tandanus | reverse complement strand
TGTGTGTGTGTGTGTGTGTGTGTGTGTGTGTGTGTGTGTGTGTGTGTGTGTGTGTGTGTGTGTGTGTGTGTGAATACGAGCATGTTAATAATGTCAATTGCTGCTACAATAAGAAGAGGCTCTCCTGAACGGGGATGTGCTCAGTTTGTCCTGAATGAAAATCAATAAATAAACAGAAGAAAGTGTACAAAACGCAGCGATCCAGCGATCAAACCGGGCACATCAGGATTTATACACAGCTTTCTTACAGAAGATGGCTGCTATTATGGAAGGGTGAAAGCAGCAGAGCCGCCCTGGGATGGATGAAAGTTAATGGTCTGATCAAACACAGCATGTCGCACAGGGACGATGATGAAACAAAGGACAGCAGGTTTCTGCCTTGCAACATGAGCTCACTGTGTGTGTGTGTGTGTGTGTGTGTGTGTGTGTGTGTGTGTGTGCTTTCTCAGGGCCCACGAGCAGGACCTATGTAAGAAGCATGAGCGGGAGATGGCCGAGCTGAACGCACTCCACAACAGGGAGACGCAGAACATGCTGTCCGACTTCAACAAAGCCCAGGAACTGCTCAAGGACAAAATCTCGGCTCTGCAGATCCTGTGAGTTTACACGCTGCGTACAGGCAGCACTGTCACACCCAGAATCACAAACACACTGTCTGAAAGGAAAGGTTCTGAGTACCCTGTATTCACTTCACTGTATGGGTTAATAAATAATAAATTCAGTAAACACAAGCGAAAAATGGATGGAGGTGAAGTGAGAACGTTGAACTGTAAAATATGGAAATGTACAGCAACTCTAAAATTTAAATAATAAGTGCTTTAAATAAAAGTCTCATCAGAATCGTAGGGTTCATAGGAAAAAAGTATTAAAACACAAATATTTAGCTATCTGATAAAACCCTTGTTTAAATTGTTTGACTGTGCACGTCTGCATGTGCGTCTGTCTGTGTGGGTGTGTGTGTGTGCACCTGTGTGTGTCTATGTGTGCGAGACTATGTGCACGTCTGCGTGTGCGTCTGTCTTTGTGTGCATCTGTGTGTGTCTGTGTATGTGTCTGTATCTGTACGTGTGTCTCTCTGTGTGTGTGTACCTGTGTGTGTGTGTGTGCACCTGTGTGTGTGTGCACCTGTGTGTCTGTGTGTGTGTGCATGTGTGTGTGTGCGTGCGTGTGTGTGTCTGCGTCTGTGTGTGTGTGCGTGTGTGTCTGCGTCAGTGTGTGTGCGCGCGCGCGCATCTGTGTTCATGGCTGCATGTGTGTCTGTCTGTGTACATGTGTGTATGAGAGTGTGCACATGTGTGTGTGTGTGTATACAAGACTGTGTGCACATCTGTTTGCGCATCTGTCTGTATGTGTGTGTGTGTGTGTGCGCACGTGTGTCTGTGTGCATGGCTGCATGTGCGTCTATCTGTGTGCGCGACTGTGTGCACGTCTGCGTATGTTTCCGTCTGCATGTGTTTGTGCCTGTATGTGTGTCTGTGTGCATGTGTGTATGTGTAAGACCTTGTGCACATGTGTGTGTGTGTGTGTGTGCACCTGTGTGTGTGTGTGTGTGTGTGTGTGTGTGTGCATATGCATGTGTGTGTGTAAAGATGGACAGACCTACAGGCTCTATAACTGTTTTTTTAATTAAACAATACAGAATCACAAAGAAAAACTTTTCGAATCCTTCCTATTATTAGCATTTTCGCAAAAAAAATTCAGGTCAAACTCTCAAGGCTGAAGTAAATGAAATTAAACATCTGGGTCCCGAGCAGGAGCTTTATTATACATAATAAACATCTCTATTCAGATCCTGTAGGTTAAATGCATTAAAAATATGTACGCATTCAATCCTGATGCTGAACTTGTGCCATCTCATTTCACATCCTATTAGGAAAATTAACAACTTGTAAACTTTTCGGAGAACGAGGGAGTCCTTTGCTGCCTTACAGAATGAGGTCTCAAGTGAAACAGTCTTAACTGGTATCTTTCACGCTGTTTCCCGGGGCGTTCCCACAAGGCCTCGATTTACAGCTTGCTAATTAAGTGCAACACAAATCTTTTTCAACGCCAGCCTCATCTTTGTCACAATTAATCTCAGTGACAATCAAGTTTCCCTAAACCGTCGTTAAATTTCAAGTCTTATGCATATTTGATGGCTGGGTTTTTATTTGTGCTTAATTTTATCTGCTGGAACGATGGCAGGACTGATTAGAGTGGGCATTGTGGCTGTTGGCTCCTGTACAGATGGATGAATTAGAGGTTGGGTGAAAGGGTGGGAGGTTTTAGGGGATCAGCATCTGGCTGAATTGGTGTATTGGTGGAAAGAAGGGATGTCAAATTAGTCATCTGGATGGAGGAATGTATAGATGTGATAGATGGAATTTATGGATGAATGTGTGACTTGTTTTCATGCTGGATGGATGGTTTCAGGTTTATTAGATGAATGGATGGATGATTGGCTCCTTGAATAGATGGAAGTGTGTATGCATGAATAGATAGATAGTTTTAGTGATTGATAGCTGACTGAATGGTTTTTAGGATGGATGGATGGATGGATGGATGGATTATTGGCTGCTAGGCAGATTAACAGGCAAGGTGATGGGTGGATGGATGGATAGATGGAGCGATGGATGGATGGATTATTGGCTGCTAGGCAGATTAACCAGCAAGGTGGATGGATGGATGGAGGGATGAATGGATGGATTATTGGCTGGTAGGTAGATTAACCGGCAAGGTGGATGGGTGGATGGGTGGAGGGATGAATGTATGGATTATTGGCTGCTAGGCAGATTAACCAGCAAGGTGGATGGATGGATGGGTGAAGGGATGGATGGATGGATTATTGGCTGGTATGCAGATTAACCGGCAAGGTGGATGGATGGATGGATGGATGGATAGATGGAGCGATGGATGGATTATTGGCTGCTAGGCAGATTAACCAGCAAGGTGGATGGGTGGATGGATGGATGGTTGGATGGATGAATGAATGAATAGCTAATAGTATGGATGTATTCTTGTATGAGTGGCTGGATGGATGAATTGAAGGGTGTCTTATTGGGGGATGATGGATTTTATGATCGTTGCATGTGTTTGTGGATGGATTATTGCAAAATGGAGGATTAGATTGATGAGTGGATGGATGGATGGATTGAATGATGGGTAGCAGGATGAATGTATGTATGCATGGATAGATTATTTTGTATGGCAGGCTGGATGGAAGAAGAGGAAGGGATGGATGGATGGATGGATGGATGGATCAGTTGATCAGTGGATAATCGGTAGATTTATGGGTGGATGGATGGATGGATGGATATTTAAGTAAAATGGATGTCTGATTGGATGGATGTTTTGCAGGATAAATGTATAGATGCCTTGGTGGACTATTGTATGGATGTCTAAATGGCTTTCAGGCTGGATAGATGGAGGGATGAATGGCTGCATTAATGTTTGGGTGGATGGATGATGGTGTTGAGAAGAAAGGAGTGATTTGTTTGTGAATGTAACTTTTTCCAAATCACCACTAGGTGTGAGTGTGAGTGTGAATGGTTGTATGTGTGTTGGCCCTGCAATGGTCTGGTTGCAACGGTCACCCTGCAATTCAGGGTGTACCCCGCCTTCACCCAGAGTCGGTTGAGATGGGCGCCAGCCTCCCCACGACACTAATTAGGATTAAGCGCTTCAGAAAATGAATCAATAAATGAATTTTCATCCACACATTGCAACCAATTTTACAGAAAAATTTCAATTTATTGTTTTTTTTCCCTCTGGATGTATCTGAATTATTTTGTCTGACATGTTGTATGTGTCCATGTGGTATGTTTTGTAGTTTTTGTAAAATATTAGGTCCAAAATTCATTGTCAGAGAATGCCCCAAATATATATTACTCCTAAGGACCAAGAACCTAATGCTAGCTCCCCAAAACAGGTAGAACGTTACGTTCAGGTGGGACAGGGTGGGAAATAAAAAAACGTTGAATCAAGAAAAAGGAGACTAGTTCTAACTAACAATCCTGATGTAATAGGCAAATTGTAAATCTGAAATCAGCACCTCTCAATTAGGTAAAGTGGCATGTTTTTATTTTCATTTTTTTTCAGCTCGCCAAATCATTGTTGTCCAGTGTTATACAACCAGGACGATGAATGACATGTAAATGCACATCAGTCATAAAAATAAACACCGGCTAAATTCTGTACATCAGTTATGCACCTTGATGAGTCGTGAATCCAGAGACGGAGTGGATATCGATTCATAATGACTGAGTTCATGCCCAGTAATGGAGGGACGTGTGAACATGAAGGACTCGTTGAGAGCAGCAGGTATTCAGAGGTGCTGCTGATTTTAATTACCGCGTGAGATTGAAGTGCAGACAGTGATGTGGGAAGTAACTTTTACACCGATTTGAAACTAATGGCTTTGAGAGGGCTCGAAAACATTCTGATAATTGAATCAGGCGCTCCGAAGAAGTTGAATTGCTCATTTACTCAGAACAGACAAACCGATTCCCCAAATCCGTTTACTAAGATGAGAACTGGGCGGCTCTCTGCTTAGTGGTTAGCACGTCCGCCTCTCAGCAAGAAGGTCCTGGGTTCGAGTCCCAGGCTCGGTGTATCTGTGTGAAGTTTGCGTGTTCTTCCCGTGCCTGCATGGGTTTCCTCAGGATACTCCGGTTTCCTCCCGCAGTCCAAAGACATGCACATTAGGCAAACTGGCTGTTCTAAATTTACCCTAGGTGTGAGAGTGGGTGTGAATGGTTTTGTGTGTGTGTGTGTGTGTGTGTGTGTGTGTGTGTGTGTGTGTGTGTGTTGCCCTACAATGGTCTGGCGAGCTATTCAGGGTGTACCCCGCCTTCATCCAATGTCGGCTGACATGGTCACCAGCCTCCCCGTGACCCTAATAGGATCAGGCGGTTCGGCAAAAAAAAAAAACTACGTTTTTACTGTTTTCTTTAGGCTTGAGGGGACGGAGGAGAAGTTCAGGAACCGGGAGAGCAGGCCAGAAGATCTGCAGGTGATCGCTGAGCTCAAAGACATGGTGACAGAAAGAGAATCGCTGGTCAAGAAGTTGGTGGTGAGTGGGACTCAGTATTGATTTATATGTATAGCGCTCCTCGGTATTTGGTCCTTTAACTACAGCAGCTGTCTGAACTGTCTATCCCATTTTTACTGTCCGGTTTAATCTCACGTCTCATGTGTCTGAGTTGAGATTTCTCCTGCTGTGCACAGGATGATAAGAAGTTCTACCAGTTAGAGCTTGTAAACCGAGAGACCAACTTCAACAAAGTGTTCAACGCCAGCCCCAACGTCGGTGTAATTAACCCTCTCATCAAGGTAAGCTCACTTCCTGTCTTCGCTGTTGGCTGCTTTAATGAATTTCTGGCATTTCTGTTGACAAATGAATGGTGTCAGTGATGTGAAATCTTTTTGCCATCTCCATTCATAATATATGAAGCTGTACGTCAGGTTCTGTGGTGTCACTCATCACAAAATAGGAGATTTGCTGTATACCAGATTTTTAAGGAACAGTGGTGTCGTTAAAGACATGTCCCAGCAGTGCAGATGATTGGCACATCTGCTGAACGGGCAGAAGAATACCCCGGATCTGTTAATACAGCATGTTAGCCACACCGCACTACAGTCAAGGATTTGAAACACGGTCATTTTTTATTTATTTGTAGTGGCGTAGAGGTTAGCACGTCCATCTCACAGCAAGACGGTCCTGAGTGTGAGGCTCAGGCTCAGGCGTTTCGACGTGGAGTTTGCATGTTCTACCCGTGCCTGCATGAGTTTCCTCCGGGTACTCCGGTTTCCTCTCACAGTCCAAAATACATGCACATTAGGCTAATTGGTTGTTCCCCTAGGTGTGGATATGACTGTGAAAGGTTGTGTTTGCCCTGTAATAGTCTGGTGAGCTGTTCAGGATGCATCCCGCCTTCGCCCAGTGTCGGATGAGATAGGCTCCAGCCTTCCCTAAATGGGAACCTAAGTGGGTCGGCAAGTGAGTGAGTGTATAGTGCATTACTACGTCCACCAAAAGTCTGCATGCTTATGAAATATTCCGCAAAACACACTTCTAAGCTGAGAGAAGGAAAGAGCAGTGATGCAAGTACGCGACCGGAACAGAACCTCAACCAAAACCAATTTCCACAAACCTGTAGGACGTTATTACAGAAGACACAACGGGGCATCTGTAAGAAATTTCTAGAAATTCTAAACTGTTGCTAAAAGTAAGCGCATGAAACAGCTCCAGCGTCCCTGGTACGTTCGTTCAGTGAAGTTTTCGTTCTTCCTGTATCCGTGCAGGTTTCATCAAGGTTCTCCGTTTTGTTCTGCCAAAAACATACTGTAGGTGGACTGGCAATGTCAAATTGTCCCGAAGCGTAAGTAACTGAAGGAGTGTGTGTGTGTGTGTGTGTGTGTGTGTGTGTGTGTGTGTGTGTGTGTGTGTGTTTGTGTGTGTGTGTGTGTATATACACATGGTGCCTTGTATAAGAGAGTGTATTCTTACCTCTTTCCATGGTGAAAACGGTGTTCCATGGATAGCCTCAGGATCTAATATGACCCCAATCAATATAGTTCTTAATGCGTAAAAGCTATGAGGGCACTTCAAAAAAGTTCTCAGACTCACCCAGAAGACATCAGGGGAAAGATTACACAGCCTTTAACTTCATTGCACCACATTGGTCCACCGATGTTCAAGCTTCTCTATCCCTTCATGAAAGAAGATCCCATCTTGAGCATCCGGATACTCCTCAACAACATGGACGACGTCATCGTCACTCTGAAAACGGCGAGTAAAGTGGGAAGAGGGAGTTCAGTTTGGAAAACAGAGACTCAGTGGTGAAGGCTCCGGTGAACTAATCAGAAGGTTGGTGGTTCAAGCCCCACTACCACCAAGCTGTCACTGTTGGGCCCCTGAGAAAGGCCCTAAATCCTCAACTGCTAAGTTGTATAGATGAGACAAAATACCGTGAATGTGTCTATCGAACTGTTGCAAATGTAAAGAGAACATGTTGCAGAACCCTTGTCAGTATACCCAAAATTTTCAATACAGAAATATTATCTTGAATATTCATACTCACTTACCACGGACAAAAATGCCTCATGTCTGTTATTATGAGAGACGCGGATACTTAAAGTTGTCACTTGTTAGTAGTGAAACAGTTTGATCTCATAACGCTCCTCAATTCTTGATTCTGATTCGTCAGAAATTGAGGGATAATCATTTTTACGGTCGTATCAGTAACTCGGGTTTGTTTTAAGGTCACACCCTGTTGTTGATTATTTCCCCGTCACACCACACCTTCAAGTGTTCTATCCATTTACTCATTGTCTTTACTGCATATTCATTGTGGGTCACAGGAGAGCTGGAGCCTATTCCAGCTGACTTCAGGTGAGAGGCAGGGTCACACCCTGAACAGGTCACCAATTTATTATAGAATTAACACAGACATAAACAACCATTCACGCTCACATGTACACCTGGGGGCAATTTAGAGTAACTAGTTGACCTATTGTGCATGTCTTTGGACTGATGGAGGAAACCATAGTACCTTGAGGAAACCTATGCAGGCACAAAAAGAACATGCAAACTCTACACAAAAAGGCTCCAGTCAACCAGCAGAACTATAAGAGTTGTCTATATCTTGTTGTTGGGTCAAAGTTCACTTCTTTTCAAGAGAGTTAAATTTTTATATCACCGGTTAGAACGAATAAACTATTTTAATTTAAAGGTAAGTTGTGTACGTACTCATCCTGTAGTCTAGAGGCTACTGTCACAGTCCCCCCTCGTCTTCATCCGTATCCGACGCAGCTCGAGCCTCATTCTCAACACTTCAGGGTTTACCAGGCAGAAGAACTACAGCGCATCCCAGGAGGCTCAGCCAGCGGCGCTGTAGTGAAGGTAAATAGCCACATGGTCAAGTAGTTTAGCGGCTAATTAGAGGGCTGTATAAACACACCCAAATATGTCACAGGTGCGGAGCATTCAACGTGCTCATGGATTGTTTGTCTGTGAGTATTAATTAAAAACACACTATAGATTTCCTGAAGTCTCCAGGGTTTTTATTTCTTCCCCTCTTTTGCTAAGTGCTCTCTGTTAAGTTCTAAGACTGTGTTATGGATATGTTTGCTCGTTGTCGGAATAAACATTGTTTTAGTTCTGCGTCCTGGCCTCCGCCCTTCACTTCAGTCACACAGTGGTGTGACAGCTGCATTTCTCTGGATTATAGCGAATCGCTTTTCCATCACAACATAAGCGTACATCTGATAAGGCTAATAATAACCGAATATGTGTACGTGTTCAAATACCAGTTTCCATCACCGCTTGGGGTTGGATTATTTATTTATTTAATTTTTTTTTTTTGTGCCATGGTTTCTAATCCTTGACTGTAGAAATATGAGACATATCAGCATGTGTTCATTGTACATTTTCATTTTGTTTAATAATTACGATCTTTAAAATATCAACGATCTCACGATCTCTTTTTACAAGAATGCAATTAAAGGAAGTACACATCCATACCGACTGAATGCATACTGAACATCCAGAATAAAGCTGAATGATGAAAACCACATCATGCCATGACTAGATCACCTGGATCGGTTTCACTGATCAGAGCCTCACTTTTTAAAATGTGGACACTGTAATTATTGGTATGGATCAGTTTCGAATGGTTCCTATTATCTTATCTGAGCACTATGGTGGCTTTTTTTGTTTGATTGTTTTTTGTTTTGGGGTGGGGGGTGGGGGGTTGATCTAGATCCATGGTTCTCAATTTGTTTGTTAAAATAAATTCCAGAGACCACTCAGTATTTATGAAATCCGTAGATCTATTCCTGAACTTTCCATTAAGACCTAGGTACCTGTGTACAGATTAAACCCATTGAGTTAATCATGGCAGCCAATCGGGCTAATAACTCATCAGACTCATTCATAAATATATTAACTTTGATAATAATAAGCTGTGATTTTTGATACTGTGGGTAAAATTATAAAATCATGCAAGCCAGGAGAACCGCTGATCTAGATCACGGAGGGATTTCCCATTCCAGCGTAGCTGCTTTAGCCTCGCGCTAAACATGTCCGGACGCATGCGCAAGAGAGCCGTCACTAACACTGTCGCTCGTGTTAGTGCCATGCAAAGCGTTAAGCATGTTTGGCGGTTTTTTTCCTGCTCCAACACAAATCATTTAACATGTCTACGGTTTCATCCAATCAGATTAATCAGCGAGTTTGAGCAGGCAAAACACCAAACTGGTCTCAAAGTAGGGAAAAAAAATCCCCAGCTTCAAACATGTTTCATTTTCAGTGTTGCGTGAGTGTGTGTGGGTGTGTCACTGTGTGTGTGTGTGTGTGTGTGTGTGTGTGTGTGTGTGTGTGTGTGTTTCTGTCCAGTGTGTGTCGTACACATTTAGACATCCAACTCTTTGCTTTCCAAGCCATTCTGTCAGCGCAAACTCTTTTTCCCGCCACATCTGGCTGAGCGCGCCTGTCGCTTTCTACAGCTGAGCAGCTGCAAGCTTGACCATCTGATCTAATCTCGATCTGTGAAAAGTAGAAGTTATAGCAGCGAGCGTCAGGCTACTCCAGCTCGCCAAGCTTCTATACATACATATTTTTTGTTGTTGTTTTTTTTTTTTTTTTGTGTTCTTCTGTGTAGCAAAAGCGAAAGAATGACAAATCATCCACTCGATTCAGCAGCTCGCCCAATCTAAGGGCCAATACGGAGGCTGGGGGGACAGGGAGCGGGCCGCCCCAGCCTAATCGCCTCGAACCCATCCCCAACTCCCCCATTCACCAGCTGGAGCTCAACACCAGCAAACCACTGCCCCCACCGACCCCTCCCTCCGAACCCAAGAAATTCACGAGGTGAGCTGCACCTCTCTCCGCCACAGACGCCTCTCTCTCTCTCTCTCTCTCTCTCTCTCTCTTTCTCTCTCTCTGTATCTCTCTCACCCTGTGGATGAGCACACCAGCACGACGCTCACCTCTCCGCTCATCTCCAAACCTTTCTCACCACTGCTGCTGTATCCCTTTTGAAAAACTGGAAAGAATCCAATGTGACACTGAGGATCGCTTTTCTCTGATAAACAGAGGGCGTGAAATCAGGAATTAGAAACCGAAAGCGCCAATCTCACCCCTCTGAAACATGCCATTAACTTGAGTAATGAAAGCCCTCAACCTTTTAAGCTCGCTGGCTTAAAGGAGGGGCGGGGTGAAGATCCCCCCCCTCAATCAGTATGCTGTTAGAAGAAGACCTTTTTTTGTTGTTGTTTTTGTCTCTGAGAGATATCGATTGTGTCATGGCAGAGACACAGTTTGGTTTCTTTCCAGATGACAGGAAAAAGGGGATACCTCTTCTTAACTCTAATGTTTATGTATGAGTATTACTTATTCTTAATCTTTTAAATGGCATTGGAATGCAAAAGGGAGCATGTGTCCCCACCGACAGAGTGCACGCTGGGAGTTGGTGTCTTTACGTCTCCGTGTGATATCAGACTCATACGTAACATTTCCTCTGTTCTGAACTGCACTTTAAGATCACATGATCTGTACTCATACTGTACTGAACTGTTCATTCGTTATCGTTCTCTGTATGTACTGTCCCTGTATGTCTTTCACTGCATTCTGATAAATGCTCTCTGTGTCCGTAAGTGTGTGACTCCTCAGCATGTTCTGCGTGTGTGGTGTGGTGTGGTGTGGTATGGTTTGGTGAGCATGCGTGGCTGTGCTTCGTGTCTGGGGCGCCGCTGCGAGTCTGCATGCATGCTGTCCTGAATGGGAATGAAGCGAGCGAGGCAGACTGGCCTACACTGTCATGAGACTCGTCTATCTCCTCAAACACACACTCACAGGCTGCCAGGCTTAAAGCAGGACAAGGTGACCCTGAATCCAGAGCCACGCTTACACACACACACACACACACACACACACACACACACACACACACACACACACGCACTAAAATGGTGCCATGTAATACCTTTGTTTATTAGCTAGGGATTTGCACTTGTATAAAATAATAAGTAAACAAAGATGCTAGTGTTATGCTAAGCTAGTCTGAGAAACGCCTACCATATTGGGCACTTTGTTAATGATAATAATTACTCCGATTATCTGACCACCCCTCCACTGAATCGATCAGGACAACAAAGCCAGCCACAGGACCACAAGTCTTATTTAAGTGATGGACCTCAGCAGTAGCATTGGGATTTTTAAACATCTGATGTTTAAAAAGGGGGTCATGGTTATCAGTGATTGGTTGTGGGTGGAATCGTGGTTATCAGTGATTGGTCATGGATGGGCTCATGGTAATCACTGATTGGTTGTGGGTGTGATCATGGTTATCACTGATTGGTCGTGGATGGGATCGTGGTTATCACTGATTGGTTGTGGATGGGATCATGGTTATCACTGATTGGTTGTGGGTGTGATCATGGTTATCACTGATTGGTCGTGGATGGGATCGTGGTTATCAGTGATTTGTCGGGGGTGAGATCAGGGTTATCAGTGATTGGCTGCCAGTGGAATCATAGTTATCAGTGATTAGTTGACATGTACATTCTGAAATACAGTTGCTGCACTATCAATCACTCACTCATTTGCTAAACCACTTAATCCTACTACTAGGGTTGCAGGGTATCTGTGCCTATCTTAGCCAACACTGGGCAAAAGCGGGGTACACACTGAACAGCTTGTCAATTCACACTCATATCCACACCTAGGGGCAATGTGGAACAGCCAGTTAGCCTAATATGCATGTCTTTGGGGAGAACATGCAAACGCCACACAGAAACATTCAAGCCTGGGAATTGAACCCAGAAATGCTAACCACTACGCCACTGTGTCACCAGCTGCACTATCATTTGTATATTAATAATAATAGTAATAATAATAATAGTAATAATAATAATGGTAATAATAATGATCGTTATAATAATGATAGTAATGATACTAATAACAGTGTGCTGAGCTGAGCTTGTACTACTGGTTTAAATTTCATTAGCGTCATCATGTCGCTGTCTATTGGCTACAAACAGACAAACATTTTTCATGTTGATATGAGTAGACATCTATAAATGGATGTTTTATAACCTGATACTGCTTCAGATGTAAACGGAAAAATACTAAAAAATAAATAAATATACACAAATAAATTTCTTGCAGTCATGCTAATGCTCAGTGCTAGTTTGCGAGAAACGTTCCATGCTGTGAGTTTAAGGGAGTTGTGAGAACTGTTAGATGATCTTGGTTTAGTCTTCGGGAAACCTTCGGGAAAGGATGTATTTGCCACTTTGCAGCGAGGCTCTATTCCCTTATCATTTTAAGTGTTAAGTTAATTAGCTAGCATTAGCTGCCTGTGTTTAATGGTGTGTTCAAATCGAACTTGTGGATTTGTGCCTTCAACATGGGAAGATGAACACAAAATCACACGCTGTTCAAGTGCCTAAAGTGCCGTAAGAGCACTGTTGCTAGGCAACTGGGAAATCAGTGTAGTTAATGAGAGAGGCTAATTACTTAACTATCTAGCGATTAAGTCTTTGATATGAAAAATGTCAAGGAAGGACGACAATAGAAACGAGACAGTAATCTCTATATTACTCTCTCTCTCTCTCTCTCCCTCTCTCTACCTCTTTCTCTCTCTCTTTCTCTCTCTCCATGTCCCTCTTTCTCTCTCTCTCTCTCCCCTCTCTCTCTCTCCATCTCCCTCTCTCTCTTTCTCTCTCTCTTTCTCTCTGTTACTCTCTTTTTATTTCTCTTTCTCTCTCCCTCCCTCTCTTTCTCTCTCTCTGTTTCTCTCTCTCTCTTTCTATTTCTCGTTCTCTATCTCTCTCGCTCTCTTTCTCTCTCTCTCTCTCTCTCTCTCCCCACAGCCCTCCTGAGACAGAAGACTCACCTCCAACCTCCCCAGATTCTCAAAGACAAGAATGGTTTGCGCAGTACTTCACCTTCTGACTTTTAGCATCTCCAAAGCATGTCAGCCAAGCCAAAAGAGGAAAAAAAGAAACACGGAAAGATAAATAATAAAAAAAAGTTATCTTCATCTTTACATCATTCTAACTGTTCTGTTTTTTTCTCCACTGTGAATGGGTTTCTTGTTTGTACAGTGATTAATAATAATAATTATTATAATATTAATATTAATAATTAAATTAGGTATGTTTGACGTTGCATCTCATGACGTTCCTAGAGAGTGCTGCATATTCTGCTGCTGACGACAGAGATGATGATGATGATGATGATGATGATGATGATGATGACTTGTTAAATGCAGTATAAAGTCCTTGTCCTTCTCCCTGTATCTTATTTTAGATTATTGGCACCGTAATGAGAGTTTGTTTACAGCTGCATAAATCCACTTTTGGTAGAATTAAAACTGTTTGTATGGTCGTCTCAACACAGATACAATGATGTCTCGCCAATTTTAAAAAGAAAAATGCATATTTTATATTTATATTACACTGTATGTATGCTTACAGAATAAATTATTGTGAGATTTAAAAGTGTGTTGCCTCTCATTGAATAATAATAAATATATTAAACACAATGGGGAGAATTTCCAAGTTTATATGAAGCCTGAGCCCAGATAATTTATTTGTTGCAGGTGAGTATGGGTACATCTAGTTGCTGTTTCTCACAGGCTTCAGAGAAATGAGATCAACATGTAAAATACAGTACTGTGCAAAAAGCTTAGACACAGACAAAGATGCCTTCAAAAATATTGAAATTAGATATTTCTACACTAAAACTACTATAAGGAGCATCCATCCATCCATCCACCGATCTTCTGTGGCCTATCCAAGGTTGGGTCGCGAACACAACCCAGACATCCCTCTCCCCAGCGACGCGGTCTAGCTCCTCCCCTAGGGATCCCAGGACATTCCCAGGCCAGATGGGATAAATAATTCCTCCAGCGAGTTCTGGGTCTGCCCCGGGGCCTGCTCTCAGCTGGACGTGCCTGGAACACCTCTTAAGGCGCCTCCAGGATGCATCCTAATCAGATGCCTGAACCACCTCAGCTGACTCCTCAGCAGTAAACAGTAATAAATGAAGCAGTCAATATTTGACCAAAAAAAAAAAAAGTCGCCTCATGGACAGTGTGTGCAGTTTTATGAGGAAATGAGTTCTTCCAGCACCAGCCACTGTTCTTCTGGAGGTTTTGGCTGCAACACTTACTTTTAATTTTTGCACAAACCCATTTATTGTTTTTGTTGCTGTTGTTGTTGTTGTTATTATTATTATTATTATAATCATCGTTGTTGTTGTTGTTTTTTCCTTTAAGTTCATACCAAAATACAACATAATAACCGGGTCTTCGCCCTGGGCCTAATTACTACTACTGCTACTACTACTAACAATAACAATAATAATAACAACAACAACAATAATAATAATAATAATTCTGAAAAGTGGTCTCTTATAGGGCAGCACAAGGGTGTAGTGGTAAACATGTCCACATGCTCGGGTGTTTCCATGTGGAGTTTGCATGTTTTCCCCATGCTTGAGTGGGTTTCCTCTGGGTACTCTGGTTTCCTCCCACAGTCCAAAAACATGCACATTAGGCTAACTGGCTGTTCTAAATTGCCCCTAGGTGTGAGTGTGGATGGTTGTGTTAGTTTGGCGAGCTGTTCACGGTGTTCCCTGCTTTCGCCCAGCGTCGGGTGAAATAGACTCTGGCCTCCTCGCGGCCCTAAGTGGATTAAGTAAAAAAACAACATTAATGGTTTTGTACTGATTCTATAATGTAGTAGTCATAAAATAATAATAATAATAAAAAAAAATTGTAAAAAAAAATAAATAAATAAAAAAAATTTAAAATAGGGTGTCTGATACTTACACAGAACTATATATGTGTGTATTTGTCGCATTTTATTAAAAATTATTTTCTAAAACAATGCCTAAAAATTAATTGGCGTCTGATCTCAAATGACTCCTTGCTGATTAACTAGTGCACTGCGTACACGGTATAAAAAAAGCTAGCTAGTGAACTTGTGTAGGGAGACATGTGGTATATGGGATGTAGCCCTAGTTTTAGCCTAAAGGTTTCTGGAATGTTCCACCATCTCAACTAAACGGGGTGAACCGCTGAATTATGTTTTTTTTTACGAGCTTCGAAATGGAACAAAAATATAATTTAACAGCATATGGTTTACATTTTAATCGTTATATCTTTATAAATATATTATTTATATAAATATATCCCTTATTCATTTTTCATTAATTGTGTTTTTTGTTTGTATTATTGTTTAACCCACCCCTAAATCTGAAGAAAATAGAGAAAAGAGTCCGGCGCCAAATCTAAAACATGTTTGTTTATGTACAGATAAACTTCTGGATAAACTTCTAGAAGGTGAAACTCGTTGAAAAATTGAAGTAGACTTCCACTAGATGGTCGGTATCTTATTATTGTTGTTACTTTTACTATAAAACCGTCAAATGAGTACAATTTGTTAACGACAAAAGATTAGCTTAGCTTGCAGGCTAACATGCTAAAATGCTAACATGCTAAAATGCTAACAACGCTTTCAGGATTAAAACGGTTTAAACGCTGATGTTTGGTGCTGCACAGTATCAACAACCGACCTCTGTGTCCTTCATTTTCAATATATTGTCAGTATGTTTGTTAAAAGTGTTAATAATTAATAATACAGAGTAATTAAAGGAGCTCTGGGCGATATAACCGAAATATCGTGGTGCCGTTTCCTTCTCCACGGTATTATATACATCACGGTATCCAGCTTTGCTTATAAATTATGCAGCAGTTCAGAGAGGATGTACATCACTCACATGCCGAACCGCTTAGTCCCACACGGGTCGCAGGGAGGCTGGAGCCCATCTCATCCGACACCGGGCAGAGGTGGGGTACACCCCGAACAGCTCGCCAGACTCGCAGGACATCCATTCGCACTCACATCCACACCTACGGGCAACATGGAGCAGCCTAATGTGGACTGTGGGAGGAAACCGGAGTACCCGGAGGAAACCCACACAAGCACAAGGAACGCATGCCACCTCCACACTGGCCCGGGACACGAACCCAGGACCTTTTTGCTGTTAGGCGGGCGTGCCAACCACTACGCCACATTCCGAATATTCCGCCACATTGCCCCTAGGTGTGAGAGTGAATGGTTGTGTGTGTGGGTGTTGGCCCTGCAATGGTCTGGCGTGCAGTTCAGGGTGTACCCCGCCTTCGCCCAGGGTCGGCTGAGATAGGCTCCAGCCTCCCCGCGACCCTAGTAGGATTAAGCAGTTGGGCGAGTGAGTGAGTGTGCGAGTGTTGCAGAAATCGCATGTACACTGAGTGACTGGAGAACTGAAGTGGTAGACTGGATGTACATCTGTTCCAGGCTGAAGATGTTCCTGAGCTCGGAGCAGGTGGCTCTCACAAGCCTGATGTTTGAAGCCTACGTGACGGAGCATCACAGGAACGACATCCTGCAGATCCTGCGGGAACCTGATGAGGACGCCCATTACTCACTCGTGGTTAACGCCATGACCTTATTCGAGGCCAACATGGAGGTGGGCGAGTATTTCAACGCCTTCCCCAGCCAGGTGCTGCCCGTATTCGACGAGGCTCTTCACACCGCCGCGCTCGCCGTCTCTCGGTCCGAGCCGCCGCAGAGCTCCTTCGGGCTGAAACGCAACCTGCATGTCCGTGTCTCAGGTAAGAACACGGCGTAGAGATATTTGTGATTTTTACAAAGGAGTTATGGAGGTGACTTTGAGGAATCAGTGCCATCCTGTTGCTTTTGTTGATCGAAACATTTGTTTCTGATCATTTTGTGTGCGATCATAATAAGAGTGACAGCTAAGGGCTCCCGAGTGGCGCATCGACAAGGTGCGCAACTATCAACCCGGAGATCGCAAGTTCGAATCCGGGTTGATGCCTTAGCCATCCATGACCGGGAGTCCATGGGAGCTAATTGGCCGAGCTCTCACGGGAG
>JBCNYH010000017.1:3919309-3934946 GCA_039654325.1 Tandanus tandanus | reverse complement strand
GTGGTCGTGTGATGGGGAAGGCTAAAAGTTGATGGGTGGGAATTGGATACGACTAAATTAGGGAGAAAAAAATGGGGGGGAAATCCCAAAAAAAAAAATAATAAAATAGAGTGAGAGCTAAATATGGGCGCTACAGGGGAAGTGAACCGTTTAATAAAGAACTGCATTATTCATATTTTTTGTGAATTGCATATTCATTTGTTTTCTCCCCTAATTTTTAGTCGTATTCCATCCCACCCGTCAAGTGTTGCCTCCCTATGACATACGACCACCACCAATCAGGGCCGTGCGTAAGCATGCACATGCCGCCTCGGTGACATGTGATGCTGCCACCTGTCTCTTTACGAAGTGCTGCGTATGCGTATTTTTGGGCGGCCTAAGGCACTCGGAGGGAAAACGCTATCCACCCCCTCAGTACGAATGAGCTCACAGACGCCCATGGGATTGGCTGGTGATCGCTGTGAGCGACAGGGAACTGAGCGTGTGCCATCCCTCCCTCCCGTGAGAGCTCGGCCAATTAGCTCCCATGGACTCCCGGTCGCGGATGGCTGCGGCATCAACCTGGATTCGAACTAGCGATCTCCAGGTTGATAGTCGCGCGCCTCGTCGATGCGCCACAACGTGCGTCTCTTTGGGTGAAGGGAGTAGAAGTAATACTTGAGTGTTTAAGGTATTCAGGTCTGCTGCTGAAGAAACGACGGAAAACTTCAAAAGCTTTCGAGCAGGAACGTTCCTCCGCGCGTCAGATTTCTTTACCCTGTACTGTTTACGGCGCCCAATCCGTATTGTCACGGGCCAACCAGGGCATGAAAAGCGTCAAGCTCAGAATGAACATCACTCAACCCTCCCTTTGATTATCCGGTGCCTGAAAGGAATTTGTTCTTTCTTTCATTAGCTCCGTTTGATACACGGCTTCCTAAAGTAAAGTGGCGAAGACGCCGGGTTTCCCCCGCAGGCGTTGGGGTAAAAAGTAAAACCTCAGCGTGATGCGGCAAACAGGCAAGTTTGAGGAGGAACCGCACTCAGCAGGAGCTTTATCGATCGCCAGGATGAGGAGAACCGTTGTGTTCTTACCTGAGACGTCGGCTCTGGATGAGATAGCAAGAGAATCGTTATTGCTTTTGGCTCATGATGTGTTTTTTTTTGTTTGTTTGTTTGTTTTCATGACAGCGGCGTATTTCCTGTGTGAGGTTAAGTTTAATTAACTTGTGAAGGAACACAAGTCTGTTTCCTGGTGATAATGCTGTTTCCAGTGTCAGCATGAATATTAAATAAGGACTCGGAATACTTTGTATGCTGTCAGAAAGGAAACAACTTCAGTTGGGGTGCTGACCGTAACGCCGATTCGTCTCTGGGCTAAAGTCGATTATTCTCCGAGTACAGTGTGATAGGAAGTGTTTTCTTCTTCTTATGATCCGCAGCAGTACACCAGAGATTCATTTTTATTTATTCATGAATATTTAATACTTTATAGGCGTTTATAATAATCTATTTAATGGTCTGTGAATCTGTCAAAGGTTATAAACTATTGGTCCTGGACCCACTCCCTTTTTTTATGATTATTTTCAAAGATATTTATTAGGTGTTTTTTTAGAACTGGTTCCATTAAAAAAATTATAATCATTTTAAAAAATGGAATTTTTGTAACACAATTTATTACTCATTCAGAGAAAAACATGTACTTCATTCATTCATTCATTTTCTGAAGCGCTTGATCCTAATTAGGGTCGCGGGGAGGCTGGCGCCCATCTCAGCCGACTCTGGGCGAGGGCGGGGTACACCCTGAACAGCTCGCCAGGCCATCGCAGGGCAGGAACACGCTGACGGCTATGCAGGCTCCTCTTTACGAAAGTCAGCAACGGTTCCTTTACATTCCTCTCACCACAGACAGTGAGAGACACGGCCGGCATTTGATAACCCAGTTAGCTGCACTGGGGTTAAAATCAGATTCATTAAAAACAAATATTCAAAATCTACAAAACTATACGTGACCTGCTCCAGCATGATACGGATTAAGTCACGAGGTCGTGTTTTGAGTGAGAGCCAAAGTGAGTTGAAAATGACGTCCCTGGATGAAAATGCGATATCGCCAGAAATGCACTCTTCAAAGCAAAATCTTCCACATGACCAAGTTTAAATATCCATAAACACGATCTCTCCATGATAAAATACTTGCGTAAGAAAGGGTTCCATGTCCACGTTGTTGTAAAACAATAGAAATATCCACTTATTCTGCAGATTTTCAGTCGGCTTTTGTGGTTGCTCAGTGGCGGTTTGTATTTAATGCCTTTAAGTGACGAAATTGAAGAGTTTTCTGACTGCAGTTGTTAGTTTATATCAATGGTATACAGAATCACACAGGCTTAGCCACTGGATGGAGTTTAGTTCAGCTGGAGGATATTACCGCGTCTGTGTCACGTGGATTTTGGAAAATCGTTTTACCTTTACGGTTGGGAGCAGGTCTGGGATTGGACTGAAAATAGCTGCGGGTCGTTCTTCACATGGGACATGATGACAACATAATGGACAAGCTATAGCAGATAGAGGGGGGTGTTTCATGGTTGTGTTGAGGACGAGCACAGTTTACCTGGACGTTGTTGCATCTGACTTTATTTCGCATCTGTAGGGACGAGGTTTACTAAAGTGCCATTTTTGGAGAAACAAACAAAGCTCCAGGAGTGAAGAGAGGTGTTTTTTTTTAAATGTATTAATTTAATCTCCCCCCCATTTTATTTATTTATTTATTCTTATGTCTGGTAGGGGGAAGGAACAGCGAGAAAAGCCTTTTATCCCCCCGTGATATTTGGTGGTGAAATGTTGCACTGAATCACAATGAAGCAGGGTTTTTTTTCCCCGTTTATGTTTCTGGGCACGTGGGATGAAGAAGGGAAGTGTGTCACCTGTAATTACAGACACACTCTGAACACTTACAGATATGACCCGTCAGGAAGTGCGGACGTCATTACGTCACCATTTTCCTGCACACTAATTTGGAACAAAGCATCCATGCCTGATCCTGTCTCCCTCTAATTAAAGTTATTAAGGCATTGCTTTAATTAATGAAAACAGCACTGAGCTTTTATAAATAGGTTTAGTTTAACTTTATTTGCTGTTGCCTTCAGTGAAGCAGAGCATCTTGTGATTGTTGGTTGTTGGGGGTTTTTTCCCCAAGAGCTTCTCTGTAGATGAGTTTACACTGCCATCTAGTGGCTGTATTAAATATGCAGCAGTGATGGTCCAATATGTGTATGGATATTTTTATATAGGATTCTGGGGGATTGTGCACCTTTGAAATTTGTATAAAAATGAATCCGCTTAATTTACTACTTCCGCATGGGGCCCGTGGTGTAGGGTTTAGGGTGCTGGGCTCATGATCAGAGGGCGTGGGTTTGAATCCACATTAGACCCCCACTGTGCTAAGATTCTTTAACCTCCAGGGTTTTAATCACTAGTGTGCCTCTCCACCCAGTAGTATAAATGGGTACCAGTAAAAAATACTGGGAAGGTAACCTGCGATGGACTAGGGTCCGGGTAAGCTCCAGCTCTGATGAGCCCGTAGGGTCAGGTTTAAAAAGCCCAATTTACTACTTCTCACCAATGTATTAGATTAGCCAATTTAACACGAGCACACGGGGTGCAAACCTCCGCCAAGCCCAGCAATCCCCCATATGAACTAAAGCAATAAAAACAATCTTCACAGTGTTAAAGAATCCTTTAAAAATTCCTGGATCCAGACTTGTCCAATATCTAAAGAATCTTCCCTGTCCAAAGCGCCACCTCTGTGTAAAAAGAGAATCCTCACATTTCGCGTGATCTTGCTAACAAACAAACAAACTGCAGGTAAAACATAACCTCCTTGGTTACTGTCCATCATCCACGGTGTCTGAAACTCCAGGTTTGCCCGTGTGTCCGGAGATGACCCGAGAGCACATCCCTAAAGCCCGCGACGTGGGCCACTTCCTGTCCGTCACCGGCACCGTCATCCGCACCAGCGCGACCAAAGTGCTGGAATACCAGCGGGAGTACATGTGCAACAAGTGCAGACACGTGTTCTCCGTGCAGGCTGACTTCGAGCAGTACTACAGCTTCGCCCCGCCCAGCCGCTGCCCCAGCGAGGACGAGTGCGGCTCCTTCAAATTCACCTGCCTGGCAGAACGAGACGCTCCGCCGTCATCGTGCAGAGACTACCAGGAGATCAAGATCCAAGAGCAGGTCAGGACCCAGGGCGACAGGCATTCTGGGAAATTCTGGGACTTGTTGTAGACTGGCGTAAAGTCGCCAGAAATTGTGTCTGATCTTCTCTGGTGGTTTTAAATATGAGTTGCATGTAATGTCCTCCTGGGTGATGATGTTGTGATGCTTTGTTGCAGGTACAGAGACTCTCCGTGGGCAGCATCCCTCGCTCTATGCTGGTCATTTTAGAAGATGATCTGGTAGACAGGTGCAAGTCAGGTAAACATGATGATGTAGGTCTTAAACAAACTATGGGCTCCATTCTGCCGTGATTAATGCAGTGTGATGACTATGAATACCAAACTTTGTGTTCTTCACTCGTCTTCAGTCAACACCGCGCTAAAACGTGGTACACCCTGAATAGTTCACCAGACCATTGCAGGGCCAACACACACAACCATTCACACTCACACCTAGGGGCAATTTGTAACAGCCAGTTAGCCTAAGGTGCATGTTATTGGACTGTTGGAGGAAACCAGTGTACCCAGAGGAAACCCACCCAGGCACAGCGAGAACATGCAAACTCCACACAGATTAACCCAAGCCCCGGTCCTCAAACCCAGGACCTCCTTGCTGTGAGGCCGACATGCCCAACTTGGTATTATTGGTAAATACTTCCAGGGGTAGGTGAAGTGTCGCGTACTTGTTACATATCCGTGTGACCTTGACCTTTGACCTCCAGCATAGAAAATACTTGTTGAATGAAAATAGCCCTTATCCTACTTTAGCTTTTTGCGTAACCATGGACACGTTTTAGTTTCATTCATTCGTTCATTTTCAAAGCGGCTTAATCCTAATTAGGGTCGGTGGGGTTGAGGTCGGGGCTCTGTGCAGGACGCTCCAGTTCTTGGCAGACCATGAGTTCATGGAGGCAGCTTTGTGCGCAGGGGCATTGTCATGCTGGAACAGACTTGGGCCTCTTGGTTCCAGTGAAGAGAAATGATAACGCTGCAGCGCACAACGACATTCTACAGACAACTGTGTGCTTCTAAGTAAAGAATCGTGTACTTTTGGACTCGGGGTAAACGTAAGATTATAATGTATATAAATAGAAGGAAAGATGCTATAAATTCCATAACCTCATCTAGGCGGTTTGTGCTTTTCCCAGGAGATGATATCACGGTGTATGGGGTGGTGTGGCAGCGCTGGAAGCCACTGTACCAGGATTATCGCTGCGACGTGGAGATCGTACTGAAGGCCAACTACATCGAAATCAACAACGATCAATCCACAGCAGCAGTGGCACTAGAGGACTTTCAGAAAGAATTTGAGGAATTCTGGGAAATTTACAAGCACGACCCTATTGCTGGTATATACATCACAGCGGGTGTGGTCTCTTCCAGGAAGACCCGGCCCCACCTATATCTCTGTATACTGAATGTCTATGCTTGTACAGTACATACAGCCTGCTAATTTGGTTACAGATGTTTATTGTTTGACTTTTTCATTGTCAAGGCAGCACGAAAAAACGTAAAGACATAACTTTTCCAGTTAAAATACATGTTAAACTTGTGTATTGGTAAAGAAAGTGGCTTAAAGTGTATCTGAGACTGCCGAACCGTTTTAAAAATTTAAACTGTTCTCTCAGCACATTATAATTTGGACTTACGTAGAAATAATTTTTTGTTTGTTTGTTTGGGGTTTTTTTTGTGTGTGGGTCTCTAATGAATTGTATTACCAGATTATTAGACCAGTGTAGTGTTAGGATGTAAAGCTATTTAAACCCTTTGATCTTTCTATCCAGGACTCTCATTTTTTTTTCTCTCTTTGTTTTAACAATCTTAAGGCAGGAATCAGGTTCTGATGAGTCTCTGCCCCCAGGTGTTTGGGATGTATGTGGTAAAGTTAGCTGTGGCCTTGGTTTTGGCTGGTGGAGTGCAGCGAGTCGATGCCTCAGGAACGAAAGTGAGAGGTATGTGTGTG
The DNA here is from genome assembly GCA_039654325.1 of Tandanus tandanus. Classification (NCBI taxonomy): domain Eukaryota; kingdom Metazoa; phylum Chordata; class Actinopteri; order Siluriformes; family Plotosidae; genus Tandanus; species Tandanus tandanus. Next base: position 3,928,790 of record JBCNYH010000017.1, on the reverse strand, counting down.
TTTCTCTTCACTTTCAATGAGTTAATAAAACACATTGGGACATGCTGGTGTAGATAATTAATCAACTTCAAGGTGGTGACAGTAAGTGGTGTTACCCCACACGCTGTCACCAATTTATTTTATTATAAAGGCTTCTACTGTAGTACAGTAAGAAACAAAAGTGTTTTATTCCTTTTATACCAAAAAACAACTAAAGAGCGATGCGTATGTTTGTCCATTTAAAGTTTTTCCTCACTTAATGAATATCTTACTGACTTTTACCCCCCAAACTTTGTTGTATTCTTTGAAAATACCACTTCGTTGGCTTAAAAATGTGTTTTAGTCCTTGAAAATAGAATTATGCAAAAAATGTGTTTGTCTTTGAAAATAGAATTACGCTTTAAAAAAAAAAAAACAACCTTTTGGTCCTCGAAAATAGAATTATGCAAAAAATTTGTTTGTCTTCGGAAATTGAGTTATGCTAAAATTTGTTTTGGTCTTCTGAAATATAATTATGCCACAAGTTGTTTAGTCTTTGGAAATAGAATACTGCTAAAAATTTGTTTAGTCTTTGAAAATAGCACTTTGTGTGCTAAAACTTATTCTTTGAAATTAGCACATTGTTTGCTAAAATCTGTTTTGCTCTTTAAAAATAGAATTATGGTAAAAATTTGTTTTAGTCTTCCGAAAGAGAATTATGGCAAAATTACTTTTAGTCTTTGGAAATAGAATTCTGCAAAAAAAAAAAATTAGTCTTCGGATTATGCTAAAAATGTGTTTTATTTTTAAAAAATGGAATTATGCTAAAATTTGTTTTAGTCTTCGGAAATAGAATTATGCTAAAATTTGATTTAGTCTTCGGAAATAGAATTCTGCAAAAATGTGTTTTGATCTTTAGAAATAGAATTATGCCAAAATTTGTTTGTCTTCGGACACAGAATTCTGCAAAAAAAAAATGTAGTCTTCGGATTATGCTAAAAATGTGTTTTATTTTTTGAAAATGGAATTATGCAAAAATTTATTTTAGTCTTTGAAAATAGCACTTTGTGTGCTAAAACTTATTTTTTTGAAATTAGCACATTGTTTGCTAAAATTTGTATTTTTTAAAAACAGCACTTTTCTAAAATTAGTTTTAGTTTTTGAAATTAGCACTATGCTTGTGATGCTTTTAAAGTAGCATTTTTTTTTTTTTTGCTGAAATTTCTTTGATTATGTAAAGCGTCCTTCCTGTGAAAAGGTTGTTGCTCTAGAAACGATATTGCATCACATGCATCGATACGAACTTGAGATTTGTCTTGTAGCTGCTGCTGCAGTCAGATCTGCAAAAAAACAACAACAATGTAATATCCCAACCAATCGGAATCAAAAATTCAGAAGCCGGGAGGTATAACAGTGTTTCTTCTCACCAGGTGAATCTCACCTCTTGCTAGTCGGCGACCCAGGCACTGGAAAATCTCAGTTTTTGAAGTACGCAGCAAAAATCACGCCACGCTCCGTCCTCACTGCTGGCATCGGCTCCACTAATGCAGGTGCTGACTCGACTTTACTGTAATTACTTTCACATTAACACGATAAAGGCAGGCAGATATCTGAAAGTGTGTGTGTGTGTGTGTGTGTGTGTGTGTGTGTGTGTGTGTGTGTGTGTGTGTGTTCACCAGGTCTGACTGTAGCCGCAGTGAAGGACTCTGGCGAGTGGCATCTAGAGGCAGGAGCGCTGGTTCTCTCTGATGGAGGGCTGTGCTGTATAGACGAGTTTAACAGCATTAAGGAACACGACCGCACGAGCATCCACGAGGCCATGGAGCAGCAGACCATCAGTGTAGCTAAAGCTGGGTTAGTAATGCTGCACTGCCTTAATTTTCATTCAAATGTTGTTTAATTCTACAAGTATATCGTCAGCATCAGGCACAAATGGCCCACTAAAGATTTTGGCCAGCCGTGTAATTTATAAGGCCGACAGTGATGTTGTGTAGCACGGCTGAGGTGGCGTGATATGACGTCAGAGCTCTGTTTTAATTCTGAAAGGAAACAATGATCATTCAGACACTTCTTTGTCTTGCGTACAGAATGGTGTGTAAGCTGGATACAAGGACGACGATTCTTGCAGCCACCAACCCAAAGGGCCAGTACGACCCCAACGTATCAGTGTCTGTGAACATAGCTCTGGCCAGTCCTCTCCTCAGCCGCTTTGACCTGGTTCTCATCCTGCTCGACACCAAGAACCCCGAATGGGACAAAATCATCTCCTCATTTATTCTCCAGAATAAAGGTTCATCTCAGTCCACCGGTTTTATCCTCATTCTCATAATTCATGTAACAGCGCATCATGCTCACGTCTCATCTATTACATAACGAGTGTCATTAATCCCCCACGGTGAGCTTCAATACTGTCCTGACACACGTAACCCGGCGGCGTGCGTTTAAACTGGCTTTCAGGGAATGATGCAGGACAGAAGGTTCACTGCAACACTAACCAGGATATAAAGCACTTGCGTGCTTCTACTGTCGTCTTTGTTTTAGCTAAATTGATAGAAAATGAATAAAATGGGCGCCTAAAGAAAACCGAATCGCATCACGCTTCATCTGTTTTCATCATCGTCTTTATGATCTCGGTTTGCCCCAGGTGTTCCGACTCAGCCTTCATCATTATGGAGCATGGAGAAGATGAGGGCGTACTTCAGCGTGATAAAGAGGCTGCAGCCGCGCATCACTCAGGACGCCAACTCCATCCTGACCCGCTACTACCAGCTTCAGAGGCAGAGCGACAGCCGTAACGCCGCACGCACCACCATACGCATGCTGGAGAGCCTCGGCCGTCTCGCAGAAGGTCTTTCACTCCCACACGCAAGATTCATATCACCTCTCTTACCATCCTCACGAGTATATATCTATATCAGTGACTAAAAATTATGTCCCACGTTAACCACCAGGTTTGTTTTGGGTTGCTTTTTTTTCTTTTTATTATTTTTACATATTTTAAGTAATGCACACTTTTAAAAATGCAAACGTGTATTGAAGCACGAATCCTCACCAAAACAGCCACATCATCACTTTCTTTTCTTTCTTCACATCTTCGCCGTCATTTCCAGCCCATGCCAAGCTGATGTTCAGAGAGACGGTGACGGTAGAGGATGCCATAGTGGTGGTGTCAGTTATGGAGTGCTCCATGCAGGTACATCACCTCCAGGAGCACAAACATGCTGTTTTAATGTTATTTAAATAAACTCAAACTATATATGAATTTACATTTACGCCATTTTGCAAACATCCTTAATCCAGAGTGACTTACCTTTTTTTAATTTTTTTTTAATTTATACATCTGAGCAATTGAGGGTTAACAGTGTCAGCTTAGTGATACTGGGGCTTGAAACACCAACCTTCAGATTAGCAACCCAGAGCCTTAACCACTGAGCCACCCCTGCCCTGTTATATGAATTGATAGCTGCTGAGCCGGGCGGGCTATCAGTCATATGCGGTAAGAGGGAGTGGAATAACTGTTTTATTCTCTTCACTCACTGGACTGTGAAGAATGAAGCGTTTTTGATATGTTATTCAAATTTTTGGAAATAATATTGAAAAACGTTTGTTCTATCCAGCAAATAATCATCAGAAGAGCCTTTTAGCCAGCATGGAATCTGTTCCTCAGCACAGATAAAGTTGCGTTTGGTGCAGAAAAAACGATATATTAAAAATTTTAAATATATCTATATATTCTTTCCATCAAGTGCTTAAATTTAATGTCTAGTTTTGTTGCCTTTCATGGAATAAGTCTAAAATGAACGGAAGAGCTGGCAGGCTAGCGTTAGCGAATAACTCGGCACAAATTGCGAATGCTTCCTTTTTTGTAGTATTAGTAGTAGTAGCGATCTACCTGCTAATGGTATATGGAGTGACATCCTAGCCTTAGGTTAGCCAGTCCGAACATGTGATTGCTCATATCTAGTGGGTATGGATGGGATAAATAATAATATTTGCTGGTTGTCAGCGCCGTTTAATTAAAGGGTGGGGTAGAGGGGAGCTGATATATTGTGCAGAGAACCAGATGGGCTGCAGTCATTAGTTGTAAAGTTTGCTTGGCGTCTCTGTGACAGTCGGAAGTGAAGCTCAGCTGCTACTTTTCCAACACAGGAAAAGCTTTTTTCTTCCCCCACCCCAAATTTCTTTTTTTAAGTTTGTGACAGAAAAATGGAAAGATTGGTGATGCACTCATCACTCTTTTTTTGGTGAACTGCTTAATCCTGCGGGGGGGGGGGGAGCCTGTCTCATCCGACATGGGGCGAAGGTGGGGTACACACTGAACGGCTCGCCGGTCCATTTCAGGGCGTAGCCAGTTAGCCTAACGTGTGTGTCTTTGGACTGTGGGAGGGAACCGGTGTACCTGGAGAAAACCCAGGCAAGCACATGCAAACGTTTCCTCACGGAAACGCCTTCGGCGAGCGCGGGAATCGAACCCTGGACCTTCTCGCTGTGAGGCAGACGTGCTAACGACTTCACCACCATACAGCTCAGTTGGAGAGGCAGTAATGATTGTTTATACAGTAGTTGCTTTAACACAAGTAAATTACAGGAGCTAACTTGTTTTGTAAATGTTTCACAATCTTCGGTGTGAGTAGTAATGGATGAAAAGCATGATGATGATGATGTACTTCAGGCCTGTTGAATGTGTCACCAGCTTTGCGTACACTTTCTGGAAATCGTTTTGTGGTTTCGTGTCTTGGCCACAGGGTGGCGCACTGCTGGGTAATGTGAATGCCCTGCACACGTCCTTCCCCGACGACCCGGGAGAGCAGTACAGGAGCCAGTGTGAGCTTGTGCTGGAGGGGCTGGGTCTGACTCACATCCTCAACAAAGAGCTGCAGAGACTCTCGGGGTAAACCACACGATCACCTGACTCTCAGTAAATACCTGTCTTCGGACGAGCTGCTTCATTCCACATGATGACTGTGAAGTGACGTTCACTCTCACGGCGTCGTGTGTAGTTGTGTTTGAGTATATCACTTATATCCATCATAAAAAGCATCCGGATTCATGCATTTCGATAAATAGCCAACTAAACTACATCTATATCTAAGGTGCAATCCTAAACTTTTTGGACAAATGGCCCGTCACATGGTGCACTTTTGTAATAGTATAAAAAATATTCGGCAGTAGTTTTCCATGAGGCACTCAGTGAAGTCTGCCCCCAATTCTCAGATTGTATGGGTTACCTAGGGACACGGTTTACCGACGACAGGTTATGCAGGCTCTAAGCAGGGAGTAATAAGCTATAATGTAATGTGCCCTAATTGTCATCTTATGAACTTTAAAACAGTTGATCGTTGCATGAAGAGAATTTTTTTTTATATGGATCAGATGTCACATGCTGTAAATGCACCTCATACTGAGATTGAAAGAAAACAGTGACTAAGAAAAGTTTGTGGTGTGTTCGGGAGGAAAGAAATTAACCCCAGCATGTAACAATTCCTTAAATTCACGATTCGATTCGATTCGTGTGATTTGAAAATGATATAATAGAGCCAAACATAGTAACCTATCAAATATTCCTTTTAGGAAAAATTAACTAATAACAAATAGACCACTTATTTATCATTATGGATGTCAGTGAAGGCTGTGGTCAGGTTTAAATATAAGACTGCTCGCTGCATTTATTATTTTTTTTTCTCTTTAGCTTTCAGCAATCTGTAAAAATAAAAATGCCTCTGATTCCTTGTTAAATCTGTTTTTGAAGCCTGTCACACAACAGCTCTTTCCCATATTTGATCTGTTATTTGTGTGTGTTTACGCTCCGAGCTGTGTTACTTCTGCCTACAGTGCGTCACACGTGTACCTGTTTATAGGGTAGTATTCCGATATTATACTTTAGTGCCCTCTGCTGTTTAAATAACACAATTACAGATAGGAAAAACCCCTCAGCCGCTCAGCACTTCGTGAGAAATAGTAGTGTTACCTTAGAATGAGTGTGTCTAATATACTGTAATTTAAGATTAGTATCATCTTAGAAATGTCTGGTACTTTTAAATTCATGAGAATCCATTCCCCATCCCTAATTCTCATGCTTTCTACCTCATTCAGGAAGCAGGACAGCTCTCATGAGTGGTCTGGGGACGGCCCAGGTGACGTGCACAGGGAGATTGCGTCGGCCTCTGACACGGGCCTCGACTGGTTCCACAGATTAACCAGTCCAACTGAGGGAAATGCAGCATTACCAGCATCGCGCTTTCGTTCCTCTACACAGCATCACACAGCCAACTCACCATGCCCTAGTGTGTTGCCTAGCAACAGTGGCGAGGGCTCTGCGTGGGAGAAGCAGACCAAAGACGACAGCAGTTCAGTGCTGCAACGGATCTCTAAAAATCTCCGGGCCAAGAGATTGAAAGGGATGAAAACTGAGTGCTCTGAGGACGAGAGGAAGAACACCGTGGATGAAAGATTAACTACGGAGCAGCCGTCATCTCCACGCACACCTCCACGCCACAGCACACCGATAGTGGACAGGAAGCGGCCTTCTAAAAGAAAAGCCACCTCGTTCAGACCCCCCGAGATGGAACAGTCCGAGAAGGAAAATCAAGTCGACCTGACGAGCTTCACCTTCAGAGCCAGAGAGAGAATGAAGCACCCTGATCAGGCTAGCGGCCTAAATCCGACCCCCAAAACGGATGATCGCCCGAACACCTCAGAACGAATTCCACAACCGAATCGGAAAGAGAAAAATAAGGTGCAAAATCAATGTCATAGGCAGCCAGCAGAGGGCAGCAGTGCATGTAAGAAACTCCAAGCGCGAGTGCAGGCTGAAGTCGGAGACGTTCGCTCCGAAAGGCCAGAAGAGAGTAACAGAACAGCTGACGACGCACTTCACAAACACCAGCAACTCCTCAACAGCCTGAGCACTGCCACTCCAAACGATCAGCCACGCCAACCAAAGACTACAGTCGCTTCCTCCACCCTGGCCAGGCTTTCCGCGTTCTCTTTTGTTCCCTCTCCGGAGGAAAAGCCCAGCCAGAATCTTACCGCAGCTCCAACACAGGGGAACAACACACCGGTTTCTAAGGGCAGCGTAATGGAAAGAGACGCAAGCGCCGCGGACGGGGGGCTCAAAAGCTCCACAGATTCGACCGCGGAGACTCGTCGGAAGACTAGCAGGCCACACGCGAAGACGGAGATGTGTGAGGAACAATCGATGAGCTGCAGGAAGAGGAAGTGCTTTGACTTGAGCTCAGCACGTCCCGGAGGCCTTTTCTCGGGGCTGTCTTTCTTCAGCTCCTCTATTGGAGATGATGAAGCCCTCGATGTGGACTGGGAGGAGGAGACAAGAAAGAACGCAAATCTGTAGATTTATGAATAAGATATCTGTGTGTAAAGTTGAATTAAAGGAAAACTTCGGTCAATTATTGATCCAGGGCAGCTGTAGGTCGTGTGTGATCACCACAAGCAACACACTTTCCTGTTCTGAGAAAAATTTACTTCGTACTTGGTTATAAGGGACGCATAGGGGCAGTTGTCAGGGCAGAGGATGCGTATATAGAGTGTTATTATACAGTGTAATTGAAATTTAAAAAATTGGCGGCTGTTCTACAGTGTCCGAAGAGGTATAAGGATGAAACAGACGCTAGAGAAAGTCTTAGCAGAGTGTTTTATCCATATTATATAATTTTCATCAGATTTCATAAATATGAACAAACAACATGCTTATTGCCCCACGTCTGCCCTTGATATCCCATTATACAAATTTTTTTGTACTTTTATTACCCAATACATGAAGTGATATGTTCTTGTGCCTAGTAATCACACACACATGCACTACAGATGCTGTGGATATCAGTGGAATTAAAAACACTGACTTTTCCTGTATGGCGGTGTAGTGGTTATCATATCCGCCTCACAGCAAGAAGGACCCGGGTTCGAGTCCTGGGCTCGGCAAGGGCCTTTCTGTGTGGGGTTTGCATGTTCTCCCCGTGCTTGGGTGGGTTTCCTCCGGGTGCTCCGGTTTCCTCCCACAGTCCAAAGACATGCACATTAAGCTAATTGGCTGCTCCAAATTGCCCCTGTGTGTGGATGTGAGTGTGAATGGTTGTGTGAGTTGGCCCTGCAATGGTCTGACAAACTGTGCTGGGTGTACCGTGCCTTCGCCCAGTGCCGGCTGAGACAGTCTCCCGGCCTCCCCACGACCCTAGTAGGATTACGCGGATTGGCTGGCGAGTGAAAACCCCCTGTAAATATGAATGTTGTTTTATGATGCAGAATCTCTCTTTGGATTATGTGAAATGAAAAGCTGCTCGAAGGAAAAATAAATCTAGCGGTCTCCTCCTGCTGTGGTAAAGCACTGCCAAGTTATGAATCAACAGTAAAAAATGCACTCTGTACTCCTTTATCAGCAAACATAACGTTCCTTTTGTGCTCCCCTGTGATCAGTGATGACCACACGCTTTTTCTTCATACTTCTCCTATTGCTGCATTTTCTTATGACTGCTTCCTTCAGCAATGCAGGGGGACTGCTGACGGGGTTACGACTGAGCGTCACGTTGCCTTTAGGATGGTGCTAAACTTCTACAGCTTAAATACTGTAAGTGCAACTTGTGTAGTCGTATAAGGAATATAAAATGCACTTTATGGACACTTGACCACGACTCTTATGTGTTTCTTGATGGTTGGACTCCAGGTTCTGTTCCTCTTTGCTGTGATGATAAATTTCTCTCTTCTGGGAAGGCTGTCCACTAGATTTTGGAATGTGGGCTGTGGGGATTTGTGATCGTTCCTCCGCAAGAGGATTATTAAGGTCAGGCGGGGACACCTGGTGCGGTTGGCGTTCTAGTTCATCCCAAACGTCTTCAGTGGGGTTAAGGTCGGTGCTCCGTGCAAGCGACTCACGTTCTCCCACTCCAACCTTGGTAAGGCGTGTGTTCATGGAGCTCACTGTGTGCGCAGGGGGGACGGTCACGTTAGAACAGGTTCGAGCCTCTTAGTTCTAGTGAAGGGAAATTGTAACCCAACAGAAGACGAAGACGTTCTACACAATTGTGTGCTTTCACCTTTGTGGCACCACCTTTGGGATGAAGCTACAAATGGGTCTGATGGTCAAATGTCCATAAGCGTTTGTCTTTATAGTGAATATTCTATAGACCTCTTCACTGTATAAATGCATTCTGGATTGCAGACGCTGTCCAGACAAATGTCTTCTTCTGTCTAGCAGCTGTTAGGCTGAAAGAGTTTTGTGAGAAACTTCAGAGAAGATTTTGATGAGACTTTGAGAAGGAATTCAGAGAGCAAATGTATGATAAATGCTAGAGCCAAGCTGATTTGTTTGTGCTCTGCATTCTGACAAAGGAATATAAATAAATGCACTTTATGGGTTTAACCTCAAACAGCAGGAACATGTAGTAAATGGGGGGGGGGGGGTGCTTACCTCTCCACCACTGTGCCTTCCTTTTTCTGTTATTTCAGCATAAAATTAAGAGGGAAGGTTTTGGTTAAAAAAAAAAAAAAAAAGGTTCCCTTTTCAGTCCGG
>JBCNYH010000017.1:3894833-3905834 GCA_039654325.1 Tandanus tandanus | reverse complement strand
CCCGGGGTCGTGATGTGATTTGGGACGTATCCTGAGACCCGGGGTCGTGATGTGATTTGGGACGTATCCTGAGACCCCGGGGTCGTGATGTGATTTGGGACGTATCCTGAGACCCCGGGGTTGTGGTGTGATTTGGGACGTATCCTGAGACCCCGGGGTTGTGATGTGATTTGGGACGTATCCTGAGATCCGGGGTTGTGATGTGATTTGGGACGTATCCTGAGACCCCGGGTTGTGGTGTGATTTGGGACGTATCCTGAGACCCCAGGTTGTGGTGTGATTTGGGACGTATCCTGAGACCCCGGGTTGTGGTGTGATTTGGGACGTATCCTGAGACCCCGGGGTTGTGATGTGATTTGGGACGTATCCTGTTTCACCAGGTTGTATTTTAATAATCAATACTACTTGATGCACTGTTTAGTACAGCAGTTTGCAGTTTGGGACGTATCCTGTCTTTTAGGGTTGTATTTTAATCATTAATATTATTTTATTATGGGAATCTTTGGTTTGGAAGCTGTAGTGAATTTGTTATGTAATCATCTACACTAATCTGATGCACTTGTACATAAGTATGTGATTTGGGACGTATCCTGACACTCAGGGTTAAATTTTTATCATCTGTACTACTTTGATGCACTATTTAGTACATTACTATGCAGTTTGGGACGTATCCTGGGGATGTATTTTAATTACACACTATTTAGATGTGTCCGATTCCTGAGATAAAACTGTAATCAGTACTATTTTGACATACTATTTACTGTAATATGATAGTAATGTGGTTTGGGCCGTACAGTGTACTGAGCTCTGAGGTGTTTTATCTATTGGTGCTATTTTTGCGTTATTAATTCGTACCCTAGTGAAGGGTGTGGGGTGTGTGAAGTCCTGATGTTGATGTGATATTAATTTTCAGTATTATTTTCACACACAGTTTAGTGCATTGTGTGTTTTGGGCCATGTCCAGAGGCTTTATTATGTTGTTTGGTAGTGTGTGGTTTGGGTCGTAGCCTCAGACAGGAAGAGACCGGAAGTGTGGGGGGGAAAGGGTGCAGTTTGTGTGTGCTCGCGATAACGCACAAAAACAGTGATTCTCAATACGGATTCTTGTTGACTCAAAGTCCCACTAGTGTCATGTTTTGACAGCAATTTGGGAACCACGCTGTACATCCATACCCGCTTTTCACTACAGACTCACAGCGCGTGGAACACCAAACCACGTGGGCTCCTCTGAGAGGAAGTGTTTTGTTTGTCAGTGACACAGTTCTATATCAGAACAGCAGCAGGATAAAGACAGTCAGCTTTTGCTTTAACGGAACAGCGTCTTTTATCTGAGAATTATTTTGTATAAAATAGTTTTTCACACTGCTGTAATCTCATTAACGCTGATTATATGCCGTGCTCTTTGTGTCACTCAGCCACATAATGTGCACTAGTCATGTATTGGTGTGTGTATTTGTAGATCAGTAACAGCAGTAGGATTGTTCACAGCAGAGTGTGTTCTTTGTTTTGGGTGTGAGTAGGACGCAGCCGTTGCTTGGAGCCTCTGTGTGTCGTGACGACCGTTAGCGCTAACATGAACGGCCTGGATTTCCGACAATTAGAGCATACGGGGGTGATTTGGAAACGTCCAGATAATCTAGCCAGAGATTTTTATGCCATTTCCTACCTGGTATGGTGTAGTATACATGCACAAATCATTAGAAAAAATATTAGACAAAATATTGATGGGCAGCAATTAGAGGGCAGAACCATGGAGGTAGATCATAATGTACAGGAGCGGGATTAGTATCAAGTACATGGAATATTTAAACATGCGGGTTTATACCTGGAAATCGAAGGTATGAATGCCGCAGCCGTCCGCGACCGGGAGTCCATAGGAGCGAAATGACCGAGCTCTCATGGGAGGCACGTGCTCACCTTCCTGTCACTCACGGTGATCACCAGCCAATCATGGGCGTCTGTGAGCTCATTCATACAAAGGGGCGGATATCACTTTCCCTCCGAGTACGCAGCAGTTCGTAAAAGATGCTGGTGGCAGCATGGCGTGTTACGGAGTGGGCATGTGCATGTTTATGCCCCTCCCGGGTTGGTGTTGGTCATATGTAATATGACACGGGTTTGGATTGGATACAACTAAAATTAGGGAGAGAAAATTGTGGTGGGGAGGGGTGCATGAGTTTAGGGTATTCAGTGTTTTTTTTTTTTTTTTTTGTGGTTTAATCACTAAATATTGACTTCAGCCTTGTTTTCCTTGAATATTCAGTTCAGGTCAAGCAGCTCTCATTTATCAAACTGACACATATTTTTTTTCTTAAATCGTTTGTAGCGACGTTTTCACAAATCATACATCATTTACACATTAGACTCCTGAACATGATCCTCGAATAATCAGCTTTAATTCCTATAATTATCTCTGCCATGGAGGTTATGTCTTACCCACCGTTTGTGTGTTTGTTTGTTTATTAGCAGGATTATGCAAAAAAAAATTATGTGCAGATTTTCATGGATGTTTACCAGAGGTACGGCTTTGGACGAGGAAGACTTCATTTGATTTTGGAGATGATCTGGATGAAATTCTGAACCAGGAATTTTTTAAAGGATTTTTTTAAACATTGAAATAGTTCTAGTTTTTGGAAGCGTTGCATCACAGCAGGCCCAGCATGGGGTGTTGTGTACTTTCTTATTTATCCATGGATTTTCATGAAAGTTCTACTAGAGGATGGGCTTTGGAAGGGAAGATTTATTATTATTATTTTTTTTACTTTTTTAGTTTTTATTGAAAGTTTTTCTTTCATATAATTACAGTCACCCAATACAATCCAACACGAACACAAACATCAACATGTGGGAGTTAGTTTCTAAGCAATCTGTCTATCCAGGAATTTTTTTAAGGATTCTTTAACATTGAGAGAGAGAGAGAGAGAGAGCGAGAAGACAATTTTGGATTGCTGGGCTTGGTGGAGGTTTGTGCTCTCCGAGTGCTCTTATTGGTTAATGAGTTACTGTTGTTTTATACGTGGGTTACACATCTGTTGAGTTTAAATCACTTCTGTATTTGAATTTCACATCTTTATGAAACTCTGGTGTTTCATACATATTCACTGTAAGGCACCATTACTTTTGAACAACATGAATAAAAAAAAGACTTATTTGCTAAAAATTCTTAATAATTTAAGACAAATAATTTTAGGCAAATAAGTCTAGCTGTTTATGTTGCATAAAAGAAATGGCACCCTATAGTAGAAGTAATACTTTATTGGAGGGTGGAGTTTATGGTACCTGATGCGATGCAGTGGCTGAGCTGCATTACTAGAAGATTAACATGTACCAGAATTGGGGAACATTTTTTAATCTGTTGGGAATGTTTTCAATTAGCTTTGGTTTATAAAAAGATTTACACACAACTTTACTTGTGTATAATGATGCTGTAGGTGTCATAGTGAGTTCAGGTTGATGTTCGGAAGTAGATCAGGTGGATGATGGATGTAGGATTTAGAAGTGTGTTCTGTTTGTTCTGTCAGTAAATATTTACTATTTTATGCCTTCTAGGAATATTCGGTGAGTTCTGCTTTACAGGAAGCCGTACTGGTCTTGTACTGGTGTTAAAGTACAGACCATTTGGTTGACAGGTGGCTGTAAGGGGAACAGTATACATAATAAGTCTCATTAATAATGTAGACTGTTACGCAACCTCGCATTGTCAGAGCTTTTGTATAGCATTTCAGGGGAAGGTGTCGGATTAGGGTTATTAAATATTCATAAAGCGCCCTAAAAGCCTTCAGAGAAATTCAGGTGTGACCTGAACTGACCCAGGGACAAATTTTACTATTATTATTATTAATAATAATAAAAATAAACGAATTTGGGGGTTTGGTGTACCCGGGGCTGGTAGCGTGACTTTGATTGGTAAAAGAGACCAGAAATAAACGTGATCTTCTTTGTGATAATTATCATGTGGAGCAACATGACATTTGTGGATTATCAGCAGGAAGTGGGCAGAGGTGGCTCAGTGGTTAAGGCAATGTTCTACTGAGCCAAAGGTCAGGGGTTCAATCCCTACTACCACTACTGTTGGGCCCTTGAGCAAGGCCCTTAACCCTCAGTTGCTCAGTTGTTTAAAAATAAATGATAATTGTATATCGCTCTGGATAACAGTGTCTGCCATAATGCCGTAAATGTAAGCCGTGAAGACGGATGATGTTTAAACCAGAATGAATCTTTTCCATAAACACTTGACTACCTAGGATAAACATTTAAATCCATGAACCACAAAATTAAGTGAAGTAATCTCTATTTAGAAAGTACGTTTAAAGGGCAGAACAGGACAAAGCACACAGCTCGAGGCGGTAGACTTTAATAAGGCTGAATAATGCGAAATAAATGAGCTGGTTCAAGAGGTATGAACAATGGGGTCAGAATGTAACTTGGTTATTTAAAATCAACTTTAAAAATAAATATTAAAGCAAGAAATTCAATTCTGTAACTGGCAGGAAATTATTAGTGGGAGATTAAGTGCTTGGTGCAGTGGTTAGCATTAAGTGGTGGCGTAGTGGTTAGCATATCTGCCTCACAGCAAGAAGGTTTCAGGTTCTCCCCATGCTTGCGTGGGATTCCTCCGGGTACTCCAGTTCCCTCCCGCAGTCCAAACACATGCACATTAGGCTAACTGGCTGTTCCAAATTGCCCCAAGGTATGAATGTGAATGGTTGTGTGTACATTTGTGCTGCAATGGTCTGGCGAGCTGTTCAGGGCATACCCTGTGTTCACCCGGTGTCTGCTAAGGTAGACTCCATCTTCCTCCCGGCCCTAATATGATTAAACTAATCGGCAAATGAGTGAGTGAGTGAGTGAGTGAGTGAGTGAGTGAGTGAGAGAGTGAGAGAGAGATTGGGGGCTGGTCCATCACCTGGCGTCATCATCAGCTCAGCAGTAATACTATGGAAGACGTTCAAAAGATAGACTAAAGAGAAATCATGATCTTAAAATAAAAATAGGTAGAACCTTGAGGTATGTACCCCGTCCACCAGGGGAGAAAGAAAGAAATTCATTTACAGTCCTAAGCATAGCTCATGAGGCTAACACTAGAGGACAGGGAGCAGTTCACAAAACTTGGATACCAGGTTAGTTATCCTGGGTGACTTTAGCCTCGCCTCTGTTTCACGAATACAGAGATACATAAGTTACCATGGAGATTATTCGGTGCGGATAACAGCCAGGATTTGTAAAATTTAGTGATAATTCTGGCGTTTTTTGTTTCTCCCAGGTGTCACTTCAATTTACAATAAGTTATTCCATGTCCTTATGTATTCTATTTTTATTTTTGCAGCATTAAAAGAGGTATGATTGTAAGATCCTCATTATTTTATTATTATTATTCATGTGATAGTTGCTGCTACACTTGCTCATTAATGTTTGATGAACAGCTGATTCACGCAGGGTTTGAGTTGATTTGAAATAGTCATAGATTTTCTGGTTCTTGTATCCACCACTTGTACAAACTGCTAGGTCCTAAGACCCAGTTGGTGTGGTGTATGTGACTTTTCAGTTTCAGCATTAGAAAGTCTGCAAGCAACATATAAAGGCTTCTGAAAAACATGAACCAGAATTGCTTACAACTGCTTGACATCGTCTCACCTCCTCATCCTGGCTTGGCCAACGTGAAACATAGCAAGCCAGAATGCATTAGCTAGTCTAGGACAAACATTGCTTTTTCTTCTATTAGGGATTTGTTAATTCTTTGTTTGTGAAATAGTCTTCAGTTCTCTTGAGGTACAACATTTTATGCTTTGCTAAAACCTAGTGGAAGTAAACCAACACACTTTTACGAGAACCAGCAGTACATCACAGACTGTTTCATTTGTGTAGTAATGATAAAACATTTGAAATCATATTTAAGTGTGTACAATAAAAAGAAAATAGGACCCAAAATGTAGCCCTGAGGTTCACCAGTTGTAGATTTTAGATGGAAGAAACAATGATGTTGTATGTACTATAGATGGGTGTCAAAATGAATGAATGGTATAGTGTATTATGTTAATGGGCCATCGCATGCCGTGAAACAGCTTTAGTGCACCTTGAGGACTCTTTGGAACTGTATGAGTGAGATGAACTCCATTTTTCCTAAAGATATTTTCAGTAAGTGGTGTGATGATGGCGGTCGACAAAATGTCTCCGAAATGTTCAGTTGAATGACTCTAAAAGCTGAAGCACAAGAATTTTGTCCACACTGAATCTTTCATCAAACTTTCCTACCCTTTGGGTATGGGCGGAGTCATTGTGGGAGAGACCACGCCCACAAGAATAAAGGCATTTCATTATGTTTATTGATTTTGACCGATTTTAATTTGTCATCGATTTGTAAGTCATTACTTTACAAAGAACACACTGTGCTGTGGTGTACGCAAAAAAAAAAACCCTGACTGGGATTTCTCAGTATATTATTTACACGTGGAAATTAAAAACGATTTGAAAAGATGGTGCATTCTAAATCTCGGCGGGACAGGTAGGCCGTAAACAGAACTGAATGGCTTTTATAAAGGGATTGCTCATAAGATTCTGGATGTTTAAACTAGGGCAGGTGCAGAACAGCGCCACTGGCTATGCTTTTATGATGAATAGCGCATGATCAACATTGTCAACAATGTATAGTATGTCTTTAAAAAGAAAGTATGAGAACCACCTCAAAGGGACTAGTAGTAACAGGCCTCACATTTGACTGGGTAGTGCCACGTGGCACAAGTCGCATAGGAAGACTTTCTTTAAAACTGTTGACGTGATTAAAGTTAAAGACGTACAAGCTTCCACAGTAGACTTTTAAATACCAGTGACAATAAAACATGAACACTTGAATTCAACTTCAGTGTTCCATTAGCCTTGTCTGGGTCACAGGGAATCTTATCCTGGGAACACAAGGTGCAAGTGGGGCCACTAATAAAAGTGTATGTTGGTATAAGAAAATAATAATTTCATTCAATTTCAATGTAGCAGTATTTTCTTAATATTTAATTATAATTATTCATTCACTCATTTGAGGAACCAGTTAATCCTACTGGGGTCGTGGGGAGGCTGGAGCCTATCTCAGGCCGCTCTGGGTGAAGGTGGGGTACACCTTGAGCAACTTACCAGACCATCGCCGGCCAACACATGCACAACCACTCACTCTCTCACACACACATATAGGGGTAATTTGGAACAGCCAATTAGCCTTATGTGCATGTCTTGGACTGTTGAAGGAAACCGGAATACCTGGAGGAAACCCACGCAAGCATGGGGACAACATGCAAACTCTACACAGAAACGCCCTCGCCAAACCGGGCAGGGTTCCAGCAATGTGCATACCATCTTTAACCGCAACGTGAACGCGAGCTTGAACGTGAATCCTAATCAGTTATGATGTCCGATAGCTGTATCAGGTCATGTGCGTCTCTATTTTGGGGAATAAAAGTTAACTGCATGTTTTCAAATTCCACAATTTTTTTTTTTTTTTTTATAGGCTCTCTTCGCCTTCTGTCTCACTTGAGTCTGTACTGACACCAGCTGACCCGTGTCGGATTAATTGCGAGCTCATGGGTAATTGAACTTGCTCAATGCTTTAATTTCCGTGTGCGTGCCCCTTTCTCCTTCGGCTAAGAGAGCTCTGCTGTTGTTCTCTGCTGATGCGTTAGTGCTTAAGGTTGTGCGTTCAGCGTTTAAGCTTTAACCTTGAATATGTAGTTTGTGAAACATGCCATGTGTGTGTTTCCTCAATAATGGCAATTTCAGGATTTAGATTTAAAAAGAGGAACCGTGTATGAGCAACACAATACATGATGAAACTGTGGACCTCTTGCACAGAGGATTACGTTCCAAAGCATGTTTTGCAACAGACAGGAAGTAAATTACATTCTGTAGCAAGATTTTGGTTAATTGTGGGGGATAAAGTGATTAAAAAGAGAAAAACTTCACATTATGTTTTAATTACAAAAAGGAGGCAGGGTACATCCAAGAGATCAAACTTGAAGGAATCACATTTCCAAGTTCATCAAGATGAAATACAGGGGCAGCCGTAGCCTAATGGTTAGAGAAGCGACTTTGGGACCGAAAGGTCACTGGTTCGATTCCTGAACCAGCAGGAAAAATGTGTGTCGCTGGGGGAGTGAGCTGCACCTTCCCTTCCTCCACCTTCATGGCTGAAGTGCCCTTGAGCAAGGCACCGAACCCCCCACTGCTCCGAGTGTGTGTGCTCACTTTGGATGGGTTAAATGCAGAGGCAATCATTTCCTTTGCGGGATTAATACAGTATGGCAAAATCAAAAAAAAAAAAACAACAACATCAAAAAGATCCCCTATGATGATACGTTAAGGTCTGTTAAGCTCTACTGCGCTCTACTACAATTCCCATGTTCTATCACGAGTGGCGTCAAACGAATCCACGGTGGAATCATCACGAATCCACCAAGTTCCATCGAGATCATCAGGATTCGATCCCACGATTCGCCATGCTCATCATGATTCTTGCCCCAGTGTTAAAACGTATTATTTTTCTGATTGTTATTATTTTAGACATTTCAATGTGTCTGTCTGTACAGACGCAATTAGGAACATTATAAAGTCCAGAACCTGATGTAGAATATAGCATCCCTGCCCCAAAGCAGCACAATCATGGAAAACTTCATCAATCCCATCAGCCATTCGGTCTGTCACTGAACAGGTGCCAAATGGTTTCCAGCCCCCTTAAATAGTCCGACTGAAATTCCTTTAAAAAGAATGTGTGCGCAGAACGGGGGATGAGGAGACCTTTTGTGCCTTTTGGTGCTCTGGTTTGAATAAGAGAAAGCAAACGTTGTTGTGTTAGGAACTCAAGCATTCCTGAATCTGCAGTGTATGTTTGGGATTCATTAATTTGATCAACACAGTTCCAAGATGTTCTCTAATTAGCCGTGAAACAGCGTGAACAGACAGGTGGCCAAACCGAACCTGATTTAGCACAAAGTAATTCATCAAGAAACTTGTTTTGAAACTCTGAGATGTTTTTGATTAAAATTTAAAAAAAAAAATAGATATCCTGAAACAGTGTATACTTGCATATATAGCAAATGGTGTCCCTAATTGTCAAACAACATCCTATAGTGCATGCTCAGAGTTTAACATAATAATGGTTCCTTCCCTCCTTTATTTATTGACCTTCAGCTGGGTGGCGGTGGTAAAGGTGGAATCTTTCTCTGGTAGTCTGGGTGTGAATCTTGAATACACCCTGGATCAGACGCGCACATATTCACACACTCTTTCACACCTTGGGCCCCCATGTTTTGGGGTTTGGAAGGAAACCCATGCAGACACTCGGAAAAGAAAACAGACAGCAAGCCAAGTTCGCGATTGAACGATAGACCCTGGAGCTGTGCCGTCCTGCTGCCTCCTCTGTGCACAGTTGTAAATTCCCACCTATACCAATTCCATGAAGCATTATAAACCAAATGGGTGAGACGACACACTGTAGAAGAGACCAAAATTGGTCCAGGCAGTGGATTACCCTGTCAGGGGGTTCATACCGGTTCCTAACCTTATTGCTGTTTGAGCACTACCCATATCAATTCAGACAGGGCTGGTAGTTGAATAAGGTATGATGGAAGAAGGTATTACACTCAAATGTGCAGGACTTGGAGGTTTTCCAGGATTCGGTTCGGAAATCTAGGATCTTACGTGAGTCGATTCATTGCAAGTGATTCAAGTCAATTGAAGTGATTCGGTTCAAAACAGAATTGACCCGAATTAGATTCCGTGTGTGTGTGTGTGTGTGTGTGTGTGTGTGTGAGCGCATGTATCCGTAGATACATCCCGGATCAAAATGTTCTCCATGGTAGTCTATTCCTTGTCAGAATGAAGGATAATGATCTTGTAGTAGCTCGAGCCGCTCTCGTGTGTCGGTTGAGTGAGTGAGCGAGTGTGTGGGCGGAGCTAACAGCTCTGATTGCTGCTTTCATTCTCCACTCACAGCTAGGAACACGTCCTAGCGCGAGGCCGGATTTCAAAAAAATCTGTACGCGCCCTACACTTGTACACTACCTAGGAAACAACGTAATGCATTCTGCGCTTTACGTAAGCGTACATGGTGTGCCCTATGGAGGCGTTTGGGACTCGGCGTCGGTTTGAGCTCACACTTGGCACAGCGAGTTGGTCGTTCTGCTGTAGTTTAGCGCTGCTTCTTGGTTGACATGAATCTTACCCGATTCAGGATTATTGAGACATAGGAATATTTAAATAAATGTATAATCCGGGCTCGTTTTTTGTCGTAAACATGGATTACAGGTAGAAAAAACCTCAAGCATATCTTCCCAATCGGTAATTTTGGGCTACTTCTTGGTTTGCGATTTTTTTTTTGAGGATTCGGTTCATTCTGGAAACTCCTTCGACATTTGTGACTAAAATAGCGCATGAAATCCACAGAGATGTGGAGCAGAAACGATTTCGAGGATGGCCTGGATATCTACAAAACGGGTAAGTCCTGAAACATTCGGTATTTTAGGATTAAAACCGGGTGAAATTGGTGGATTTGTTCCTCGCGCGCGCCTTCACCGTTACCCTGCGGAATCTCAGTCAGCGACTAACGGCATCTTATTGTTAGCTAGCTGAGTTAGCAAGGCGGGTTTTTATTCATTTTATCGTTTACTTTTTTAAAAAACAACTCATTGTTTACATTTAAGCTGTAGTAAATCTCTTAAAAACCACTGGTAACTCTGAACACTGGAGTTTTTCATCACAACCCGAGTAGTCGCTAATCCAGAGCAATAATTAGCTTGCTAGCTTGATGTGTCCTCAGGTTCACTGGTTTTATTTTATTTTGCCCCTGGTGTACGTTTTATACACGATTTTAAAGTTTTTATTTATTTTTTGTGGAGATTTTAGTGTCAAACTATCTGAATATTGCGCAATATTTGATAGTAATGTTCCACAAATCTGTCACTTTCTCACTTCGTCCTCTACTGTGTTATTACAGTGTAATTACTATCTTATAAAACTACAGAT
>JBCNYH010000017.1:3880053-3893043 GCA_039654325.1 Tandanus tandanus | reverse complement strand
GGGGGGTATTACGCGATACATTCTCATAAATTTTATAGATATGCAGCTACAGTTTAATGGTTTAAACACAAACACAGTAATATTTTTTAAATTGTATATTTTGTTAGCTATATATTCTAGATATAGAAGTTTTATTACCAAGAATTGTACTAACAGATCATGTCAGGTGTAAGTTAATGGTATTTATTATTATAGACACATGGACTGGTGACATCACAAACAGCTGGATCAGCAAAGGTTGGCAAAACTGAACAAAGGAGTCACGATCAGTGATGTCACAAACAGCTGGTCCAGCAGTCCAATATATCAGGTTGGCAAAACAGAACAAAATGACTGTTATATTTGGGTCGCCCGTGAATTACCGAATGGATATTATGTGCTGTTTTAAGGCGATAAACATTAGAACTCGCAAAAACACCACCAAAAATTGGGTAAACCCTCCGAGCGTTATTGACTTGCCGTGAACGTTGACAGGTATGTTTAAAATGTTCGTATGTTTTTAATTTTTCTCGATTTTTCTAAGCAAGCACAGAGAGAACATGCAACCACACAGAGACTCCCTCGTCATCCACGGGGCTTGAACCCAGGACCTTTTCGCTGTGAAGCGAGAGCGCTAACCCCATTTGAAGTCGAGGTTTACGTTAGTTTCGTTAGTTTCACACACACGTTGATCTTAAACACGTGTACTGACTTGATACGAGGCCTAGCGATGCTCGACACTCAACACCCATGATGTCACGCAGTCCTAAATCCAGCCGGGATGGTGAAGTGAGTTTCGTATGACGTTTTTGTTTTTGCTAATTACTTTCAGTCCCGGGTTTTTCAGCCCTAAAGGCCTTTTTGGGGAAAGATATTTGAATCTGTTTTTCCTTCTCACGAGCTGCACACTGACTGGGTTTGTAGTGAGATTTGTGAGGATCGTTCACAGTTTCAAAAGGCTTTTCGATTTTATTTTACATGTAAATGTAGAGAGGAGTCTCTAGCATCAGCGAATTATAACACTCAGAGGTAAAGCTGAAACCTGGCTGTGGCGGCACGGTGGTGTACTGGTAAGCACGTCCACCTCACAGCAAGAAGGTCCTGGGTTCGAATCCCGGGCTTGGGTGTTTCTGTGTGGAGGTTACATTTCTCCATGCTGTTGTGGGTTTCCTCCGGGTACTCTGGTTTCCTCACACAATCCAAAGACATGCACATTAGGCTAAGTGGCAGTGAATGGTTTTGTGTGTGTGTGTGTTTGCCCTGCGATGCTGTTCACCCCGTTTCCCCCCGGTGTAGGCTGAGATAGGCGCTAGCCTCCCCGCCACCCTAATAGGATGAATCAGTTCAGCAAATTAGTGAGTAAGTAATTGAATCTTTGCTGTGATTCGTAGCTCGTTCCTTAGATGTTTCAAACATGAAATGGTCCGTAAGTGAATAAAAAAAAGATCTTATTTTGACATGATTGCTGCCAATTTGCTGTAATATAGATGCCGAAGCAAGTCACATCATCCTGTAACTTACCCAATCCATTATAATTCAAACCCAGAGCTGAAGTATGCATGATATCCTGAGCGAGCATGCCGCGGCCTGCTGTACGATCGCCTGAGGTGGGCTCAAGACACACCTCGCACATGTTGCGTTACTCTTTAGGGGACAGAGACGCTGTACACGCGTCTACATTCAAACATGTAGAAAAACAGCAGCTGGGTGTTTCAGTGGTGGTGGTGGGGGGGGGTTATCCCAGACTCAGAAGGAAAACAGAAAGCAAAAGTGATGGATGTTCGTCCCCGTCTAGCACCGATCCAGAAGCCACCGCTCTGATAGTCCCGATTCACTCTACAGTTCTTAAACTAACCTGAGATCTAACTCCTCTCTTTCTCATTTCTTCAGTCACTCAGTGGTTTTTAAGCAGCTTGCTGTCACTCAGTGATCTGTGAGGGCATTTAGTTGGAGTCACTGAGAAGTGAGTACACTATTGTTATCCCATATATTTATTGTTGTTTTTATGCCGGGATTGCCAGGGCCGGAGACGTGTTTTCGGGTTGTCCATCCGTCCGGGACGTTTTTGTAAACAAGATATCTCAAGAACAATTTGTATTTGGTTTTCACAAATGTCCACCGGGACTCAAGAAAGAATTGATTCGTTTTTGGAGGTCATAGGTCATAGGGGAAGGTCACTGTGGCCTCATGTGTGCCATTCTTGTGAACGTGTTATCTTGAGAGTCCTTTAAGGGATTTCCTTCAAAATTTGACTCAAGGATGAACAGATAAGGTTTTGGAGGTCGAAGGTCAAGGTCACTGGCCTTACCGCATGGAGGCATAGAACTTTGACTCAAGCATGTACTGATTTTTGATTTTAGAGGTCAGAGGTCAACATCACTGGCCATGCCGCGTGGAGGCATAGAACTTTGACTCAAGAATGAACTGAATCAATACGGTGCGTGACTATCAACCTGGAGATCGCAATTTCGAATCCAGGTCGATGCCGCAGCCGTCCGCGACCGGGAGTCCATGGGAGCTAATTGGGCGAGCTCTCACGGCAGGGAGGGATGGCGTATGCTCCCGTCACTCACAGTGATCAAAAGCCAATCCGTGGGTGTCTGTAAGCTCATTCGTGCAAAAGGGGCGGATAACGCTTTCCCTCCAAGCGTGTTAGACCGCCTCCAATTGCACACGCACAGCCGTTTGTAAAAAGAGGCGACTGGCAGCATCGCATGTCATTGAGGGGGGCATGTGCATGCTTACGCCCCTCCCTGGTTGGTGGGGGTCGTATGTGATAGGGAGGAAACACTTGACGGGTGGGAATTCGATACGATTAAAATTAGGGGAGAATAAAACGGGGGGGGACTGATTTTAGATTTTGTAGGTCAAAGGTCAAGGTCCCTGTGGCCTTACTGTGCGGAGGTCTATAACTACCAGTTGGTAGTACTAGTTATTTATTTGTATTTTTTTCATATTGAATCCACTTTCTTGCTGCAGTTCGTCTCCCGCAGTTACATGGGCAGCCGTAGCCTAATGGTTAGAAAAGCGGCTTTGGGACCAAAAGGGGAATCGAACCAGTAGTTAAAATGTGTGGCGGTGGAGGAGTGAGCTGCACCTCCCCCCCTACACCTTCATGGCTGAAGTGCCCTTGTGCAAGGCACCGAAACCCCAACTGCTCTCCGGGTGCCTCAATGTGTGGCAGCCCACTGCTCCGAGTGTGTGCGTGCTCAATATTTACGTGTGTGTGCTCACTTTGGGTGGGTTAAATGCAGAGGTAATAAATTCCCTTCAAACTTGTCTGTCTTGTACAGGGAGAATTTTTTGGACATTTTTCTGTATTCCTGTACAGTCTTCTCCTGAGCACCAATAACGTCTCAACCCATGTCGCGTTTATTTTAAATAAAGATACCACAAGCACACATTTCAAGCAAAATATTTCACAGAACATATAACCATGTTTAAAATATCACACGCTCGAGTGGCTTCATTACAGATCACGCTTACACGTCGACTCTATTTGTAGTTAACTCACCGGCCATTGTTTTTCAGAACTCAGGTATTGGATCAACCAGTTTCTGTGATGGAAATTTCCTCCAGGATTCAATTAACAAACCGCGCAGTTCATCCACGTGAGAGAGGTGTCTGGAAAGTTACGTTTTCCCACCAAGGTGTCGAGGTCAGCGTGTATTGTCTATTAGTGGAAAGCCATCGCTTTAGGACTGATAGGAAGTGGTAGGTTTATGGCACGTTTAGTTAAAGCTTGTGACTAAAATCGTCTCTTGAAGACGCACACACAGAAACACGAGCAGCACTTGTGTGACACAGACTGTGTGTGGGTGTGTATATATGTATGTGTATGTATTAAATATATAAAGTAATTGCTTTCAACAAGAAAGATATGGTGGCACCCCCCCCATCCACCCCCCACCCACATTCCAGCTTCAAATTCCCAGTTTCTGTTTCCGAGTTAAGTTGAACGCAGCTTTATCCTCGGCACAGCAGTGACTCTTCTTATACCTAATAACGGAGCTCCCTGCACCGGGGGGGGGGCGGGGGGGTCATAAAATTGTTTGTTTTGATACCATTCATTTATTTTCTGAAGCGCTTAATCTTAATTAGGGTCGCAGGGAGATTGGTGCCCATCTCAGCCGACTCTGGGCGAGGGCAGGGTACACCCTGGACAGCTCGCCAGGCCATTGCAGGGCAGAAACACGCTGACGGCAACCCAATGGCCTCCTCTTTACGGACGACAGCAACGGATCTTTTACGTACCTCTCACCACAGACAGTGAGAGACACTTAGCAGCACTGGGGGAACAGCAGTGACAACCCGGTGATAGTGGGGCTTGAACCCCTGACCTTCGGATCAGTGAGCCAGCACCCGACCACTGGGCCACCACTGCCCCTGTTTTGATAGCATTTCATCTCAATTGTTTTGACATATCAGAGTAACCACCTTTTGCAGATATTTTAACAGAAGCCCTCCTGACGTGCTTTAAAGAGGACCGCTTTAGTAATCGCGTTCCACCCTGTAAGATCTCCTGTTAGCTGGTAAAGAGTTAAAATCCAGGCTTTTGGGGATGGAGTTGTTATTCACATTCACTCGGCCTTGTTTTGTTCTTGTAGGAGTCGGGGAATAGAGAGAGAGCGCTGTGGTGTGCACACTGAACACTGAGTGTTTTTGAATATTTTTAGCGTTTCTTCTGTGTTCATCTCACTCTGCCTCGTCAGTATCTTTACACAGAGCTCAGGATTATATGAGCCCGTTCATTGAATCTCTATACACACGTTATGATTGAGATACTGTTCAAATGTTTCTTCCTCTCGCTGACAAACGCTGTCTCTGTGGTGACCATGTCCTTTGGTTTCGCTGTCCAGGTTCCAGTGCGTCCTCTCCTGGATGGGTGCCAGGCTGTGAGTCAGCATGGCACGGCTCGTCCTCCGTCAGCAACAGTAACCGCGCCAGGCGCCACAGCGCCGCCTCCGACAGCGCCGACACAGGCATAGGAACGTCCTGCTCGGACAGCGTGGAAGGTAAGGGGCATCCTAAAGGTCACGAGGTCGATCTTCGCTGTTGGAATCCACATGGCACGAAGGGAATGGAACACATTGAAAACGAGTGTTGTGATTAAGTGATTATTATTACAGATGATCATAAGACAACGTCAAACCACGGCATCACAAATGGATAGAGTGCGTTCAGCACTGATTTATGAAATTTTATGTCACAAGGCTGCTATTAATTATGAATATTCTATAATGTGTTTAGATTTTAACCTCCCTCCACTAGAAAAATTGCGCATGGATTTAATTTTTATTGTATCCCCGCAATGCGTAATATGTTTTCAGGGGCTGTCCGCGTTCGCCACTGCCGCTCACCTTGACGTAATTTTCAGGGTCACGGAGGTCGGTTCATCAAAAAATGCCGTTAACACTCTAGAGGGTGCAGGTTTTTTTTGGCGGATCGGTTTCTAATTCATTCCAGTTATATACTTAGTGTCAAGGTCTTCAAGCATATTGAAACTTGGTGACCTTGACCTAAAGTCAAGGTCACAGGGGTCACAGGAAATATATGCATAGGATTGTTTGTAACTGTATCCCCCGTGAAGAGTAGGGTATGCTGTGTTTTCACAGGCCGGCCGCTGCATTACTAGTTCTTTCTGTATTTTTTTTATATTTGTATAAAATCGTCTCTATGGCATGCCCTACCAGCCTATCGAAACTGGGTCACCTTCACCTATTTTTCAAGGTGTACTTGCCGTGTACTTGGTAAACTGTATTAGTTATTATGCACCATCAAGGACACACAACATTCTATCCGTCTAAGTCACAAACTTTAATAAGCAGCTCTTCCTTTTTACCTCACACACTCACTCACCGACTCACCAAGCCCCTTAATCCTACTAGGGCGGCGGGAAGGCCTGAAGCCTATCTCAGCCGACCCTTGGCGAAGGCGGCGTACACCCCGAACAGCTCGCCAGACCACCACAGGGCAGCACACACATAACCATACACACTCACCCCTAGGGGCAATTTGAAACAGCCAGATAGCCTAATGTGGATGCCTTTGGACTGTGGGTGGAAACCGGAGTTCCCGGAGGAAACCCATGCAAGCAAGGGGAGAACATGCAAACTCCAAACAGAAACGCCCGGACCCTTGAACCCCGGACCTTCTTGCTGTGAGGCACACGTGCTAACCACTATGCCACTGTGCCGCCCTTCCCTTTTACCAAGATGTCAAAAATTGTTTCAGCTAATATTTCAACGGTCCTAATATTTTTATGCCTCTTGTTTATTTTTATTTACAGTTTCTTTTATTTACATACACAAAGTGTTTTAAGTATCAGTCTTATTTGTAGCATGTTGTTGTATAGAATATTTTTTGCTTGTTGTTTATATGTTTAAGTTTGTATTTAATTCATTATTGTTGCCAACTATTGTTATCTTCAATGTATTTGGAGACGTATGTGTTGATAGAATTTCAATGAATAAATAAAGGGATGGACAGCATCTGTCAAGGTCAGTAGCAGTATTGAGAGCAGCCGGGTGTGTGTTGTGGTTATCGGCTGTTTATTTGTTTGTTCTGACCTGTATAAATAACAAAAAAACGAACGTAAGTACCATCCCAGATATTCTTTATGATCATCACAGCTATGTAGGACAGTCTGTATTCTCGGTAAGTGTTAGTAGGCTTATATATATTTATATTTCCAGTCCAGCACCTCTGAGCCCTCTAATCCTGTTAGTAAGAACACTATTACTGTCAGTGCACACACACACACGCACACACACTTTATCCGTGTCACGCACTGCAGACTGGGCTATACGAGAATTACTGTGATATCAACCAAAAAATGGGGCGGCAAAGTGGCGTAGTGGTCAGCAAGTCCGCCTTACAGCAAGAAGGTCTTGGGTTCGATTTGCCGGTTCGGGCGTTTCTGTATGGAGTATATTCTCCCCATGCTTATGTGGGTTTCCTCCAAGTATTCCAGTTTCCTCCCACAGTCCAAAGACATGCACATTAGCCTATCTGGCTGTTCCAAACTCACCCTAGTTGTGAGGGTGAACGGTTTTGTGTGTGTTGCGAGCTGTTCAGGGTGCGACGCTGTTTTTTCTTTAGAACGACGTTGTTTTCAAAGGAAAGTGCTGGAACAAAGCACTTTTTCCAAGTATGTGTTGGATTGCTGGAAGGAATGGCTTTAAATAGGCCAAATCATGATTCATATAATTGAAATGCATGAAATAATGGCCTGAAAGTATAGCATGATCTCAACGCATCACAAATATTAGTCATAACATTTACTCCCACTTGCTGTTTTTAGGCAGCCAGGAGATTTCTGGGATTTCAGCTGTGGTCGTTTTTTCGTACCTGGAGACTTTAGTGGGCAGCACTGAGGTGTGGTCTCCCCATAAAAATGTCCACTTTGAAGTCTGGGGAGGTCCGAAACTTGTTACGTTTTTTTTTTTCTTTTCTTTTTTTCACACATCTGCATCTGCTGGTAGACAAACAGCAAAGCAGATGTTGATCGAAAGGCATGACCGGCAGGCAGAAAGCTTAAGAATTTAAACGAGTTATGCTTGTGTGAGATTGATGAACAGATTGGTTCACCAGTGAGAGTGTTAAAGTCACTGTACTGATCTTTGGTAGTGAACTAGGAGCTCAGTCTCCATGTGAAGTTCTCTACTTACCAGTCAGTCTTTCCATCCCTGTCCTCAAATCTGACCATGAGCTGTATGTAGTGAGAATAAGGTCCTGAGTAGAGGTGATGGTAAAGTAGGTTCCCCTGCGGGGTGGTTTGGTCTGAGACACTCAACAATCTAGAGTCAATCTGCTGCTCCTCTGAATCAAGAAGTTCCATGTGAGTTGGCTTGAGCATCTAACAGGGATGCTCTCTGGTCAGTTCCTGCTGGAGCTCTACCAGGAATGTTCCATGACCGGAGACCCTGGGGTAGACCCTGGGCCTGCTTCAGAAATTGTATCTGACCATTCACTTGGGAATAACCAGGGATCCTCCACAAGGAGCTTTAAGGATTGGCCTGACCTTCATACCCAGTTGCTACTAACTGAATAACATAACTGAATGAAGAACCAGTCCAGTCCTGCCTAGTTGTAATTTACCACCTTTGAAAATTTGTGTTGCTCCATGAAACTGCCCATTGTTCTTGTTTGCCAGATGATGAGTGAGCATCAGGGTGGGGTCTTAGCTTCAGCTGTACTCAGTGTTTACCCAAGAGAGGGCTGGTTACTATAGGAACTTTCCTAAGTTCATCACAACAGAAGCAGTTGTCATGTTTTAATTAGTGCTGGATGCACTGAGGGATTTGAACCATGCATCCCATAAAGCATTGTGTCCCAACCAGTATGAGCTGTGGCCTGGATCTTATCTTGTCCTCGCCCAGCTCACTCCCTCAACTGCTAATGTATGCAGAGAGCCAGCACAACATTGACATTGATCTTGGCACGTGGACTCTGATGGCTTTACCATCCGAAATCAATTAATCGGTCACTGAATCTGCAAAGAGCCCGGAATAAAGTCACGTGCAGCACCTGGGGCTGTGGCCTAGATTTCGGTGGTTGTGCTTCTGACCACAGATGATCCAGAATCGCTTGTATCTGCATGTATGCAAGTGTTTCAGTCCAGCATGGTCTATGATCCAGCTCTAAAACAGACGACTAGCTCAGGAGATGTAGCAGATCTGCCATAAAGATGTCTGTAAAGGCTGTGTCGGAAGCTGGGTCATGATGTCGCTGGACGAGGCCGGAAAATTCTACGAGCAAAGAAACAGGGAATGTCGTTATTCATCTCTGGTTACAGACATCTCTGAGGCTGAGGAGATTTAAGAAGGAGCGCTGAAGTAGGTCAGATTATTTTCCCCAAAGGCTGGGTTCAAATAATAAACTCTTTTTTTAATCAGATTGAAGTCACATGTGCATGTGATACATGCAGCTATAAGGGTTAAATTCATTAAACACCTTACTGTGGTTTATATAATCACTGCTGGCTCTTTTTTCTTCTCCAGGCCTATCCTGGCAAATGAAGGCCAACAAGCTAAAGATATACAGTACATCAGGACTATGTTCACCTTCCGATCCTTATCATGAATCACCACCAGGGCAGTAATCTTTTCAGCTAAGATCTGCGTTTTAGTTTTCTCATTTTTTTCTCAGCTGAAATGATGGATCGCCTCGCAAGCATGACCTTACTGTTGTTTTGGATAACTCATGCGCATCTACTTAAATTTAATGAAACAGAACATTGGAAAGAAAGACACCCCCTGTTTTAAACTTGTAAACAACTTCGAAGAAGTAGTTCCTTGCAAACCATAGTTTCATTAAAATGTCCCAGACACTGTGTGTCTGATGTTACACATGTTCTTTAATAAGAACCCTCTTTCTTCCATTCTCAGCCTGTTCTGCTGTTAAAGAATACATCTTTCCTCCAGAAGGAATTCCGTATCCAGTGGCTGCAATCCACACGAAAAGGAACGATATTTTGGGACCTGCCACATAATCACTACCCTCAGGGTTACCAGTAGATTGGTCCCTATCAAACCCTTGCACAGCCTGGCGTTAGCAGCCTTCGAGAACGTATTCCACTTACATTATGGGTTTTCTTTTCTGTTCCGTTTACGCCGAAGGTGATTTTTCTCCTTAAGTGAGTTGAATAATGAGACAACGACCTCATTCCAGTTCATTAGAAGCCTGGGGATGTGTCCTGCATTGATGTCACTCCAGTGCGTCCAGTGTTCTGTCAAATCTTTGTGATACAAGAAACATGGAGGATCCCTAGGTCCCAAAACAACTGGGGGGGGGAAAAAAAGCTAGCGAGCTCCAGACAAAACAGTTTTGAAAATATAGGTCGGCCGAGCTAGAAATCAGAAATCTCAGGGTTCTAGCTTCTCAGATGCAGGATATTTTGAGATCAGTGGGTGATGTTTTAAAGACAGGGAACAGTTCTTTTTGCTAATGAAGTGTTTTGTCATGGCAACCTTTAAAGCAGTTGCATTTACATTATAATGCATGAGTTCTCCGGTGGCGTAGTGGTTAGCATGCCTGCCTCACTGCAAGAAGGTCCTGGGTTTGAGTCCCAGGCTCAGCGAGGGCATTTCTGTGTGGACTTTGCATGTTCTCCCCATGCAAAGGTTTCCTCTGGGTACTCCAGTTTCTTCCTACAGTCCAAAGACAGGCTAATTCGCTGTTCCAAATTGCCCCAAGTGTGGATGTGAGTGCGAATGGTTGTGTGTGTGTGACGGTCCTGTGATGGTCTGGCGAGCTGTTCAGGGTGTACCCCGCCTTCGCCCATTGTTGGTTGAGATAGGCTCCAGCTTCCCCGTGACCCTAGCAGGATCAATCGGTTGGGCAAATGAATGAGGGCGTGAGTGGAAGAGTTCTCTCTAAAGACAAGAGACTGCAACTTCAAGCCATGTTTCATTTTGTCAGGATGTTTTTTTTTCCCCTCCATCTTCCAAATTAGCTGTCTAGGTGACCTAGAACAAGACACAGGAAATTCCTCTAGTTTTGAACCAGGCCGCCTGCTGACCCAACTCACTAATTATACCAATTATATCACTGTGGCAAGAGTAGCTTCCTCATAATTACCCCTGGGTGTCTATGACTCTATTCGGGCATTCCTGAATAACGCAGACATCAGTGTTTCGTTACAAGCTCGTGCGCGTCTAATGGGTGGTTACGGAAGTAAATTGGCGTGTTCACTCTCAGACTGCAAATACACAGCTGTTACGGAGTCCCCGCTGTGCTAAAAAGCAAACTCTACCCCCCTACTCTTTACCACAGCACATTTACATTAGGGTGCTTGAGCCTTGATTTGCTTGAAGGAGTCGGAAATCAGAGTTCCAAAGAATCCATCAAAATCTTGTCCTCTTCATCTTCGGTCTACTGAAAGACCTGTTTCGCTGGCGTTCTTGCTGGTTTACCAAGACTCGTGTTCCCACCACCAACTGACGCAATAGAGGTCGTGTCCAGGGCATCATCAGGGTATCAGCTTGCACTGCTAGGATCACCGGTGATGAAAGGCAACCCAAGCCACATGACTTATTTGACAGGAATACGCGTAGAGGTGATCAACAACACCCGAGAAAGCATGCCAAAGAAGCTCCTAAAGCACGCTATAAATACTGCATCTCAGAAGAGTGCCAGAACTTGTTACGTATATCTCTTCTCCCTAGTTGTGGAAATCCCAGTACTGGTGTTTACTGGCTCCACTGGCTTGACTCTTAGGGGTCAGGAAGCTTGGATATGAAGCACCATGGCCTTGTTAACAAATAATAACGAAAATTTGCAGGCTTTTCTTTGGTTTCATATAAGATTTGTTCATCACCCCCGGTAAGTCCGGGCTACAGCACTTTAGTGAAGAGGTTAGCCTAAATTGGGTTGGGTCAGGATCATGCTTCCCAAATCCCAGTCCATTAGCTAATGTCCCCTCCCAAGAGGACCATCTACAAGTGTCCTTCCCCCAGAATAAGATTTGGGGTCCATTAAACAATACACAGTCGTATTAGTCATTTGGGAGTCACTTGTTAGCATCAGGCAGGAGATGTGTTGGAAATGTAGTTACGCCATGATTGAAGGAGGTGTAATTTGGGTTTGTCCTCCTGTGCCCTCTCCCTCATAACTCCCAGCATGGAACATATTGACACACCAGCTGCTCTACCTCTTCTAATGGTGGGGTTTTAAGCCCTGAATTAGGAATGGCTTAGCAGCTAGTCAGTTTTTCCACCTCTCAGGTTAAAGGGATTATATTAGCCATATCGATAGCATACAGAAATGTACTAGTCAATTGAAGTTTTCAAAAGCATCAGCATTTTCCCAATTTCCTGCTTTTATTTCTGTAACACCGAGGCGAGACCGCTACCCCGTAGCCACGCTTCTATAACGTTTACTCCAGGTGCATTTTCGTCTTGTTCCATTGTGTCCACGGACAGGTTTGGGCTGATCTCCATTACTCGCGCTTGAGCTGCTGCTGATCTGTGCATTTGCTGACATTGAGTGAAGAGTGTCCTTGAAGCTGTCAGTATTTTCATTAGGTGTGAGAGGGGTTCTAACCAGTGACGGGGTTATTATGCATAGATTTTCAACCATATATACCCTCATTTTGTTATCAATTTTGTATTAATTTGAACTCAGAAAATGTGTACATGTCCATTATCTCCAGCTTACAAGCTTCAGAGCAAGTACCCATTTCATTAGTGCTAGCATGAGACAGGAAGTGCACACAGGTACCAGACCAGGGTACGTATACCTCTAGAGTCCATGCCTGAGTGTGACGTGTGGTGAAAAGACAACATCTGAAGGAGTCTGGTGTGGATAAGAAGTCAGTTTTGGAGCTTTGAGATCTCTAAAGAAAGAACCTGATAGTCCAGTAGGACTGGAAGCTCTGGACTAATCTGTTTACTGGAAGTTTTTCCTGATTGGTGGACTTTCTGTAAAATAGTGTAACACACCGACATATTTGTTGGTGGCAGCACTCTAGTCATTTTAGAGCTGTTCATAACACCGATTACCCCCACAAATGAAGCATGCTATTATAAAGCCTCTTGAAGCTCATAAAGAGCTGGAGATAAGCTCCTTACTGAATGATACAGCATGGAAAAATGTCCAGCTTTTCTGATTACACTTGGAGCAGAGCCACGTGTACACTCTGTGCATCCAGCACTGACTTCTTAAAGAGGTGCTAATTCTAAGCTTTTATAAACACAGGCTCAGATATAAATGGCGTGGGTGTATATGGGGAAAAGTTTGGAGACATTTGTTTTTCACCCTCTGTGACGGGTCAGTGTTGAAAGCAGGCGTGTTCGGGTATTGCAGTTCATCGAGTTGCGAGATCGGGTCATTTGGAGAGAGTTCGGTCACTCTGTACAGAGTGTGGAGTTGCACTGGTGAAGAGGAGACAGTGGCTTCGTGGTCAACCGGCTGGGGGTTGATGTTGGCTAATACCAGACCAGAGCTTGCCATCTGGCTGTGGGTGTAAGAGCGGTTGAGTTGCTAAAATCAGTACAATTGGTAATTATA
>JBCNYH010000017.1:3853577-3875802 GCA_039654325.1 Tandanus tandanus | reverse complement strand
GTATTAAAGACGTGCCGGTGCTCCTATAGAAACGTATTAAAGACGTGCCGGTGCTCCTATAGAAACGTATTAAAGACCTGTCTGTGGTCCTATAGAAACGTATTAAAGACATGTCTGTGGTCCTATAGAAACGTATTAAAGACGTGCCGGTGCTCCTATAGAAACGTATTAAAGACGTGCCGGTGCTCCTATAGAAACGTATTAAAGACATGTCTGTGGTCCTATAGAAACGTATTAAAGACATGCCGGTGATCCTATAGAGACGTATTAAAGACATGTCGGTGTGCCTATAGGTGGACTTCAATACAGTCATTTGACCGTTGCCCGTGGTTACAACAGCACGTTCCCATACTGGAGGCCACACTGCAGTTTATCACGCCAAAAGATACAGGCTGACGCAACAGCTCTCTCTAATTACTTTCCTGGTCGTCCCCTCGCTGCACAGCAGAGATACCTTCAGAAATGAGCTTTGTGTGACGGAATTGACCTACAAACATGCATCACAAACACCGGGCAGTCTGAAATGTTCTTGAAAAAATAGTAGTACATAAAACCGTTGCACCTCGCGTACCGGTAGAAAAGAGCACATGCAAACAGTTGGGATTTCACTCAGCATGGTCTCGACTCGTTGCTTCTATCCAGCCGAACAACACACACCTTCTCTCAGTCTGTGCTCTGCTTTCAGTCAAAGTTCTTTCTAATGAGTAGCTTTCTCATTATTATAAACAAAACAAAACACAAAATATTAGCTTCACATGTGAACTCACCGGTTATAATAAAATGGTCACTGCAAACGCGGATCTTTACATCCAAATCTGCTCTGGAGATGTTGCTGAACCATTTAGCTCACTTTTTTCTGGAGAGTTCTATAAAATGCTCGCTCTGGCTTTTAATAATTGCCCGGACACGGAAAAAACGCTTGTCTCTTTCTCTCTCTGCGCGGTTGAAACAACCGATTACAGCAAATTTACTCTACGTTCTACGTTCACAGCCTCCACGGGGCAACCAGTACGGCGCCAGCAGTGTTTTCTCATTGGCTTCCGGGTGGTGACACGTCTTGCAGACCATCTATAGAGACGTAGTAAAGACGTGTCGGTGCACCATGGTGTAATTCTCTGTTTCGACAGTAGTCGGTTTGATTTTGCAGAGGTCACCTTCACCACCATCCACCCTCCTCTCTGCTCCAGTTTCACTGCACTCACACACTCTGCTCGGGTTTCTCCGGTTCTCCAGCTTCAAATGACAAATTCTCCACAGACCTCGGGAGATTCCTTTCAGAGGTTCACTGTTAGGATAAAGCTATTGACGTCGGAGACTTTAATGCACGGCGTTACAGTACAGATTAAGGTCTGCGGCCCAGGATGTCACCAAAAAATAGCGACCTGCTTCATGGTGCAGAGGATTCTGGGAAGGGTGAACCGCACCTTTAATTATGTGCTTTAATTGTGAGCGTCAGTGGGTCATGTGACTACAGAGGGTGGGGTTATTATTACATTAGCATGAAAATTATATTATTCTTAAATTTTTTTTTTTTTTTTAAGTTTTGTTTTAGTATTCGTTTTTCTTTGCTTCATTCTGCTTGTATTCCCCCCTCATTCCTCTCATTCTCTGACGGTGTTGGTGAAGCAGTGATACAGTGAATATTACTCTCTGAAAGATACGTCGGTGGAGCGGTAGATCACAGTGCGGTTTGGCGGCAACGTTTCCTTACCTTCACATCAGACACTCGTGGCCTGTGGTTTGTCATGTGTGAGTGATGTAATTGCAGTCGAAGCACATGTGATGAGGTTGTTTACCATTTCGGGCTCTCTGTGGGTTAAAACTACTTGTTTATCCTAATTTAAATTCACTCATTGGAAACATGGCGCTCCTGTCGGTCTTATTCTTGGTGCGGTGCTTGGACCCCTTATGAGGATGGACGCGTCTCCGCTGGTCTCTTCGGCGCCACACGGAAACGGACACCATGACATTCAAGAACGGATTTTGAGTACGTGTTAATACAGTGAGGTGCTGTGTGTCTGTGTGTGTGTGTGTGTGTGTGTGTGTGTGTGTGTGTGTGTGTGTGTGTGTGTGGTCACCTCTGTACACGCAATTTTGATTGCTTAACAGGACATGGCAGATCACGTTTCCTGATGGCGTGTGTCACATCGCACAAGGCGTCATCCACCTATGCTGGGTTTATGGATTTGCCCGCTGTGGTGTGACATGGTGCACCCCATGGACCTAATTCTCTCTAAACACCTAAAAACCTTAAATTAAAATTATAGCGTATATGTATTTATATTTATATTTGTTACGTCACTCAACACTTTAATTGATGTAATGCCGTTTCTATTCACGTCGGTGTAACCGGGGTGAGTTCCACAGAGGAAAATAGCATCAATTTGACCTTGTGTTTCTCTCGGACACTGATCTCTTGTTGTGCAACCAAGCTCGCGTGTCGAGACACTAAAATAAACATCTCTGGATGTGATTGGCTGAGGTGCGGGAAAGGAGAGTTGGCTCCGGACCACCGCGGTTAATTTAGTGCCGTCCTGTTGATGTTGCTGGACTGCCCCTGGGCACGTGTGTGTGTGTGTGTGTGTGTGTGTGTGTGTGTGTGTGTGTGTGTGTGTGTGTGTGTGTGTGTGTCTTCAAGAGCAACATGTCACCTCAGAGTGTGTATTCGAGTACGTGTTTGGTATTTCACACACCACACGGCACTGATAGAGTACAGATAAAGTCTCTAAACACTCGTGCATCATGCTGTTTAGGAGTTTATGATAATAACACGTTTATAACTTGTTTTAATTTGTTTTCATGTACGATTACAGTCCAAAGGAAGGAGTACATAACAGGACGGATCGGAAATATGGATCGAGTGTGTTGGGCATTAAGGGAACAACAGTTCGGTGGAAGTATTGAATGGAACTTCCTGAAAAAGAGACGCAAGACGCAACATGTGCGAATTCCTGCAGCGCTTTTCTCTGCAAGTTGTAAACAAGGAAGTGAAAAATGTTCAAAATAAGTTTCTTATTATACTTTTATTTTTAAGTAACCAAAGCATACATACGCATGTGTAAAGTGCAAAAAAAAAAAAAAAACCCTCTTCTTGTTGGCCATTAAATTATTTTCGTATTATTTCATTTGCCGAACTGTTTAATCCTACTAGAGTTGCGGGGAGGCTGGAGTCTATCTTAGCCGACTCCGGGCGGAGGTGCCATACACCTTGAACAGCTCGCCAGTCCATTGCAGGGCAACACAGATGTAACCATTCACATTCACGCATGGGGCAACCGCGAGCCTAATAAGCATCCCAGTTAGACCCCCACTGTGCTAAGACCCCTGGGCAAGGTCTCCACCACAAGTGCTCCTCTGTCCTGGGAGGGTAACCTGCGATAGACGCGTCCCATCCAGGAGGAGTTAAACTCCCAGTCACTTCACGCTAAGGAAACCAGGATAAGCTCCGGCTGTGGTGAGCCACTAGGCTCGGGTGTAAAAAGTCCAAGAGACCTACATTACCTAATATGCATGTCTTTGGATTCTGGGAGGAAACTGTAGCACTCAGAGGAAACCCATTCAAACATGGGAAGATTATACAAGCTCGCATGGAAAGCCATCGCCAAGCACAGGTCCCGAACCCAGGATTTTGTTGCGGTGACCGAGCCGGGCTAATCACTACGCCACCGTGCAGCGTCGGGTAAATTATTCAACACTTTATATGTTTCTGTTTATATTTCTGTGACCGTGTTCTTTAGTCACTGTTTGATTCGGGGGAAGTGAGTAGAAAGAATAGAATAATGGATACCAGAAGTAGAAATGGAGACTGAAATATACCGGATCAGCTGTTACTCCTGATTAGGGAAGTGGCTGTTTGTTGTGCAAGCACAGCTGTGAGACTCACGCCGGCGTTCACCATCAAGGCGCCCATCGGTGGCGGATTCTCTGCTTCATAACGAGGGATTTAAATTCTACTGCAAATGAAATCAAACTCCTGGATAAGGATCAGAGATCTACAGTATAAATGCAGCGCCATATCACTTAAAAATATTTGGCTTTTATTTGTGATTGCGTGTGTGTGTGTGTGTGTGTGTGTGTGTGTGTGTGTGTGTGTGCGTGTGTGTGCATGGTTTCTCTTGAGCACGTGCTCTCTCGGTTCCCCAGCTGTTCGCCAGCTGCCCGGCGAGTCCTGAACGGTAACAAAGAGCCGCATTGTTCAGTAGCTCTTTCATCCCCTCGAGGTGAAAGTACTCAGTAGGCGGAGTCTCGTAAGCATGAAATTGACTTCCTGAAGAAAACATTTCAAAGGCATGATCAGTATTATATCTTTAATAATGAAGTGTTTATATGTACAGAGTGCACCAGTTCCCAGGTTATCGTAGCAGCAGGTCTGAGAAGGCTGTGAGTCGAATCTCAGGGTTATAGTATTTATACGCTGGTAATACAGCATGAATGAACAGGAATACATACTCCTAGAGGAAAAACCCGAGTCATTAAATCAGGAAAAGATTTGCCGCTGGGAGCGATTACTTTCACTTCGGTCTGGCCTTATCTACGACAGGTGCGAGATGTGAATTCGGGAAACACCTTAAAGTAGTACTAAAGCTGGAACAGAGGAAGATAGTGGATTATGGAATATTTCAGAATGTTTGGGGTTCGTGCGTGGATGCATGTGGAATGGCTGCGGTACTAGCGTGCGTGCGTGTGTGTGCGTGTGACCTGATGAGAGTATCAATGTCAGCGGCGTTTTCTCTGTCTCTCCGACATCAATAAAACCCATCAGCTCTGTAATCCCTCATTTGTTTATGAAAAGTTTGCTGAGAGTATTTATAAAGGAGATATGTGTGTATTTATACAAGTATGCATGTTGTCAGCACGAGAGTCTCCGTGAGATTTAGTTATCTACAGGCTCACAGACTTAATTAGCAAGCTAGATGAGAACCCTGTTTTTTTTTTAAAATCTGTTTATTTAAAAAAAATTGTTGTTGTTTTTTCTAAGACGTTCCTCAAAGTTTCTCGTTGGCTTTTAAAGGTACAGTGTGTAAGATTTAGTGCTATCTAGTGGCATCTAGTGGTGAGGTTCCAGATTGCAGCCTGGAGGAGAACATGGAGGTGCAAGATGAGGGGATCCGTGGGGATCCACGAGAGGGGATCCGCTCACTCTGTCATCATCGCCCTTTCACCCATTCATTTGCCGGGCCGCTCAATCCTACTAGAATCGCGGCTCGGCCGACACTGGGCGAAGGCAAGGTGTACCCCCTGAACAGCTCGCCAGACCATCGGTAGACCATCACAGGGCAACGCGGACACAACCAATCACACTCACATTCACACCTAGGGGCAACTTGGAACAGCCAGTCGGTCTAATGTGCGTGTCTTTGGACCGTGGGAGGAAACCGGAGTACCCGGAGGAAACCCATGCAAGCACCGGGAGAACATGCAAACTCCACACAGAAACGTCTGAGCCCGGGATTCGAACCCGGTACCTTTTTGTTGTGAGGCAGACGTGCCAACCACTATTATATAGTAATGAAAATATTCCACACTGTACCTTTTAAGAATAAATTTAGTTGAGTGAAAGTTTCTGTCCTGTTTTGTCTCTGAGTGTCTGAGTTTTTCCCTCCACAATGTTTTACTAAGGGTGCCAATAATTGTGCATTAGGAGATTGTGCATTATTATTGTGCAATTGTGCATTATTATTACCTGTTATGAAACTGTTGTAGATCTCTCCTTTCATGTTCGTTATGATCTTATATATTATAAATTTGTAAACTATTTTTAGAAATTTGACACAATTGACAAGTATGTGCCAAGGTGAGGTGGACGTTGCTGAATAGTCCTCAATTTGGGACACTGAGTCCCGAGATAGCGGACCAATTAAATCGCACACTCTGTCACTCCATAATCGATAATGTTCCAGATAAGGGTGATGTCATAGCTCTCATGATAATAATGAATAACTGAGACCTGATTTTTAACATCTGTGCATCTTTTTTTAAATTTTTTTATTACCCTTCCATCCAGACCACTCTAGTTCGAGCGGCACGCTGTCTTTCCAGCCCCTCCGCTCGCAGGGCTCCATCCCCACCGCGCATGTCATGCCGTCTCCGTCCAGCTCCAAGCTCAGTGCCCAGTCGGTGCCCGGCAGCCCGTGGAACAGCAGCCAGCTCTCCTCTCCCGTCTCCAGCCCTTTGGACATGAAGGACCCTCGCCCGGTGCGCCGCTGGTCCTCCCTCACCCGCCTGGGCGGCCAGGAGAAAAGCAGCAGGACGCCGTGTCACCCGGACGCCCACGGCTCACTGGACCGCAGCCTGCTCCACTCCCGGGCCGACTCGTCTCCGCTCAAGCCTAGCACGCTGGACCTGAGCTACAGTGCCTTACCCGAGAGCAGAACCTCTCTGATGATGCCCAGGGGGCACCAGGCTGTCGGGGGGTCACCCATCCAGCCCAGCGTGAGGACTCAGATGTGGCTGAGCGAGCAGATGGAGTTCAGACCCGAAGGCATGAGCACGTGGCTGAGTGATCAGCAGCAGCGAGACAGGATGAGGCAGGAAGCCGAGCTCTCGCAGGTAAGATTCTATCGAACGAGGTCAGCAGTGTTCGAGTAGGAGTAATGATTATCTGATATACAGGACGCAGAAAAAGAGACCACTGAGTGTCCATGCAAACATGACTGGAAATATCTGAAAGGGTCAAACGCTTGCTTATAATATATAAATAGTAAATGTTGTGCTGCCCTCTAGTGGACAGGACTATCAGTGCATCAAACTTCCTCGTAGAAACTACAAAAGACATCAGTTTAATATGTATATAATCATAGCTTGCCTGTTTATTAGGGCTTTTTAATTTCATACAGGTGCCTGGTATATAATACAGACCTGAAATTAATATCAATAGAACTGTGACTTGTTAGCATGAAGACTCATGAGAGAAAGAGCAGTCAGCGTGATCATCAGTAGAGGATGTTTATTTGCAGTTTAGTTCATGTCCACTTTTATTATAGCCTCCTTTCTGTCTATCTGTTGATATTATTAAAAAAAATAATAATCACACTCGTGAATGTGCAAAAAACTTGAATACATTTCTATAGAAACTATGTACAAATCAACCAGTGGGGCATCAAGTGGAACAGCAGTGTTTCAGGAGATAAGAAGGTGGCGATTGTTTCTGTAATCAAACCCGTTGGTTTTATCATTGGAATTATTGGACACCACTTTACACCCAACAGCCAGCTTTCTTTAAAAAATGGCAGTTCTTAGATCAGAGATCCTCAGTTTGAGTCCCGGAGAGCAGAGGGCAGCAGTGAGAGCGTTTCGGCTCCACACATGGCAGTGAGGGGGAATGACATGGCGAAAATAATGGATTATTAGACACAACATACATTTCATGATATTTAGGTTTGCAAACTGCTTAAAAAGAGGCAGTAGTGACGTACAGGGCCGGGCAATATGACAACAGTATTGATATCGTGATCAATTATGTTGCAATACATTTTTCTAATATCACATATATTGTTATAAATGTTGTATTATTTCGAATTAGATTTGTTGTTGTTCTAATTGATCGAGTTTTCACAGCGTTTATTTTTCCATCTTTTGTAGCCACAAAATTAAACATTGTAGAACTCTATAATGATTGGTGGCATAATGGTTAGCACCCCTGCCTCACAGCAAGACGGTCCTGTGTTCGAGTCCCAGGCTCGGCGAGGGCGTTTCTGTGTGAAGTTTGCATGTTCTCTCCGTGGCTTCCTTCGGGTGCTCCGGTTTCCTCCTACAGTCCAAAGACATGCACATTATGCGAATTGGCTGTTCCAAATTGCCCCAAAGTGGGAGTGTGAATGGTTGTGTGTGTGTGTGTTGGCCCCGCGATGGTCTGGCGGGCTGTTCAGGGTGTACCCTGCCTTCGCCCAGTGTCGGCAGAGAGAGGCTCCAGCCTCCCCTAAGCAGTTCAGTGAATGAACTCAGTCATGATGTGAGATTATTGTGCTGCTGTCGGTTATTTATTGATGTGTTTATTTTTTAGCGAATTTTATATTTTTAAATTTTTGTCATATTGTCCTCCCCTGTTTTAAGGACCTTTTGTTTGAGGTCCAGACCAATTTACATTAAAAACGAACAACACATGAGCTTTTTTTTTTTTTTAAACCATGAGTAAAATTTGAGTCTTATTGCCCCACTGCTGTTGAGCTGAATCAAGAAGAGAAGTTTTGAGAAGGCCCCTACCCCCATTCACTTGGTAAGTGCACAAGTGTAGCCAAGGGTCGGCTGATCTCCTATAATGCACCGTGAGGTTGATATGAAGTAAAAAACAGGGTTGGCGACGTGGAGGTAAAGTCTTAGGGTTTTTTTTACTCACTGCTGTATAAACATCACCACTAGGTGGTGCAAGCGAGTAAGAAGCTTTGTTAATCACCTGCAGGTCTTAGATGGTATCTGGAGGGATGAGATTTTCAGACAGAAGTCTGTTAAATAAAGCCTGATATAACAGATGGTGTTGCCCTCCATTATAAACGCTGGTTTTAATTCATATGGCTGCTCTAATTTTAGTCACATGACCACAGCAGATAGTGTATGTAAGCTTTAACTGTGTGCGTGTGGAACAAAAGAATTTCTGTAAAAAAAACCTTGAAAGCGTCACTTATCCAAAAGGTTCTCTCTTAAACCTCATGGATGTTTTATTGTTCGGTTTTAAACTCGGTTTGCCTTCGGTTTTAGTTTCTGTGAGAGATTCTGTGATGATTAAGACACAGACTAGTGTTTATACTGAAGAAAAAGTGTGAAGTCTCTTTCCACACTGGATGAAACAGAATCTTTACCAGCATGTTAATTCAGATTATGTTTTTGCCGGCTTTTGTTTGTCTGTTATCAACTTAACGCAAAAGTTATGAATGAATTTTTGTGAATTTTTCAGGGAAGGTGGAGAATGGGTCAAGGAGCAAATGATTAGTTTTTTGTTTAGCTCTGCCAAGGAGAGAGAGTCTGTCCTTCCTTGACAGAGGTTTGCGCTCTCTGCTTCTAGTATTAATCATATTTTAAACCTGGGGTTATTTCTACTGGGTTTTTTTTAATACAAGGGAAAGTTAATTATTTCCAAACACACACACACACACACACACACACACACACACACACACACACACACACACAGTTAGTTAAACTCACGTGTGTTAGTGATTTAGGTAAAAATGGCAGATATTTGCTGGTAATAATTACATTATTCCACCTCTACATGTAAAACAATCCAATCCAAATACGACCTAAATCAGTAAAATGGAAAGTTCTGTGTAAAACAGCATTTTTAGTGGGCGTGACTTTGGTTTTTAACCCTTAGACCTCAGACGGGCATCTGGGCATGTCTTTGCTGACTGGTTGACGGTTTAAATCCTGTCCATGTCCGTTACAGTGACATAGCTAAAAATCTGAGGTCGTTCAGAGGCAGGAAAAGGTTTTTCGTCGAACATGAAAGAAATTCCAAATTGTTTTTTAAGCATGTGAGCCGACATGGTGAAAAATCTGTTTTGTTGGTAATCAATGCACATATTTTCCACATAAAAGACGTCCAGCGTTACTTTAACGAGCACTTTGATTTAACAGTGCATCAGAATGTGATTATAAAGTGATAACGTGGAACAGAAGTAGACAGAGGGAGAGGGTGATATCTCTGTACCTCTCCCTCTATAGTAAATATGTTCAGGCCATTTTAAGTCTCGAGTGCGTTGGCGGGTGACTCCACTCCAGTCACATGAGCTTGACCAGAATGAGCATGAGCAGCAGCACGATGACGATGAGCAGGAAGTTGAGCAGCAGGTTGAGACCCCGGTTGTTGGTGAGATCCATGGTGAAGACGTCGCAGCTCGCAGGGAGGTGTCGTGTGGCTCAGGGACAGACGCGCTCAACGTGTGATGCCAGGAGGAGGAAGAGATTACGCCACGCTGTCCATCCTTCATACATGGAAAGAGCTAAACACCATCAACAATGACAAATAAAAGCACATCGTCGCTATTCTTCATAAGGAGCAGATTGTTTGGTGTCTGACTTTTACATATTTATGTTTGCCCAGAGGTTCACAATATAAACATTAAGTTTAAAGTAATTCTCTGTTACATTCGTCACCGATTTCATTGTCCAAGATGGCCGACACCAGATCAGTGCTTGGTGTTCAGCTGCAGTTTAAAGTTTAGTCAAAGTTCTAGTAAAGACTGTTCACTTGGAGGCCATCTTGGCAACGCAGTGATATTTTACACGCTGTTTTAAGATAGCCGACAAACATGACGTCATGAATTTGTGGCTCAAATGACCCAAAAAAAAAGCAAAGTTTTGCTAACATCTTAAGCAACAAGGTGATTGGCTGTTTTTACGGAGGTGCGGAGCTTATGTAGTAAAGCAGCTATGTTGAGAGTTGTTCCATCCCTGAAGTATCTGGAGCAGTGAATGTTCTGTGGTTTAGTTTATAGATTACTATTATAGAAAGTTCTATGAAACAATTTAAAAATTGCACCTGTACCCAAAAAAAAAAATCAGTGATGAAGTGGAATAACTGCTCATTTAATGAATATAACCGAGATTTGTTGTTTGTAAAGATGATGGAAGAAAAGACTTTTATAACCTTTTGTGAATATTATGAGAACTGTAGTTGCAATGAGCAACAAGTGAATCGCTTAGTGAAGTGCTAGTGGCCAGCCCTGGTTGCCTAGGTAACCCTGTGAAATGTTTCCCGCCACCAGATGCTTTCAAGTTGAGCCGTGAGGAGTGAACAGCTAGTTCTCTACTTTGGAGTGCAAACACGCAAACAGTATGTAGCTAGTTCTTATATTATTAGCTACTACTTATATTATCAATAGCTTATATTATTTTAGTTTATGTTAGTTTATATTATCATAATAAACAGCTTATTATTATTAATGTTATTGTGCGGAAAGTATAGAATGAAGACTCATGAACCGGAAAGAGTTAAATG
Source organism: Tandanus tandanus (assembly GCA_039654325.1). Taxonomy (NCBI): domain Eukaryota; kingdom Metazoa; phylum Chordata; class Actinopteri; order Siluriformes; family Plotosidae; genus Tandanus; species Tandanus tandanus. The sequence continues at coordinate 3,864,866 of JBCNYH010000017.1, read as the reverse complement.
AATGTAAATATATACTCACGGGAAACATGGCCCCCAGCGTGTGAAAGCTCAGTTTAGGTTAACTCTGTAGCCGCCCACTTCGCGTCACGTGAGAAATTTTCCCTCTCGTCACTCATTTCGCTGGCTAACTTTTTATGGTTTCCTGTCTTCACCTCAGATACGTTTACAAAAATGATCTCTTATGTTTAGGGCTGAACCTTAATTAATATCATCTCGAATTATGTCACAATACTGTTTTCTACAATTCTTTTTTTGTCTGTTTATTTTGAACTAGTTTGAAGCAATTTTTGTTCTCCATCTTTAAAATTTCAATCCATTTTACTGTTTAATGATTTTTTTAGATTATAAAGTATAATTAAACTTGTATATCTTGATTATTGTTGGTTGCACTCATTTAGTAGCTCTTGAGCAAAACTAAAGCAGTAAACATCAGACACCAAATGATTGACAGCAATTACATTTGCGCTTTAACATCATAGTAAATCAATCTAGTATGAAGTTCTGTGTGTTTAGTTTTGCACACGAACGTGGACGAACCGGAGCGTGGTGGGGGGATTTGAGAAAACTGCGACACACATATAAAAACATTCATATCGTTAAGTGTTTATTAATATCCAGTGTCACATATGGGCTTGTGCAGTGCTCAGGCTTTGAGTCCATTTCTTGATCCTGGATTGTGAGCTCAGGTGAAGGGACAGGGAGTGTGGAAATCGGTTCTGTCGTCCTCCGACTCCCACAATTCCCTGCTGCTACCTTGCTGGTGTGCCATTATTTGATGGACGGTGAATTATTTACAAGAACAGTGCAATGAAATTCATGCAGCATGCAGGCAACAAAGATAGGCTAATAAACCCCTCCCACTCTCTGACCCTGCCCCAAGCCCCTCCCTGGCTGAGTCCATGGCCCTGATTAGCCTCAAGGCCACATCCCGGCCCATCGTCCAGCTCACATTAGCAAGACGATGATGTAGATGAGCAGCAGGCAGATGAGGATGAGGCAGAAGTTGACGAAGAGGTTCTGCATGTTCTGCTTAGCCTGCTGGGGAACCTCCATGGTGGACGCCCTCCTGATGGCCGCACGAGTCATGTGCTGCACCTTCTCCATAGTATGCTAGCACTGTACCCGTGGGGGTTGCTGAGGGTGATATACAAACACACACACACACACACACACAGAGGTGTAGAAGTGCAGAAGGATGAGATGGAGGGTGTGGTGTGGAGGTGCTCGTAGAGCTTGTGAGGACAGAGGTGGTCCAGGAACTGGTAGAGTCCACAGAGCTGATGGAGGGAGCAGCAGAGAAGCTGAATGAGTATGCATGCACACAACATGGAATCAGTCATGCCACGTTTACATGCATGCGCAACTTACTAAACTGTTCACGAGCTTTCAGAAAGTTCTGCTGGCAGTGCGAGAAAACAAGAAAATCTAAGTTATTCATCCAAAGTGAACATTGTGGTACATATGGTACCTTTATGGCACTTATCCATCCGCAGATGTGTATATGCTAGTATGTGCTAATATCCTATAGCAGGTCCCTGTGCCTGTAGCCTGGAACATGTGATCATGTTTGTACCCTGGGGCATGTACCCATGTTTGTACCCATGTTTGTATCCTGGAACATGTCCCAGTGCTAGTACCCTAAGAGAGTATTGATTAATTTTGTCTGGCTGCTTACAGGAAAGTCTATAGAATGTCGTTTCTCAGTTTTGGGTGACTCCATAGTGAACCCAGTAATAATATTTCTGACGATTGTTTGTATGTATCATGACAGGAGCTGCATTTGTGTGCGAAGGTTTGCAGAAGATCTTTGAAATCGAAGAAAATAAATAATCTCTGGGCTTATAGTTTCACACCGGGAGAAAAAACCTAAAGAGTACATGGCGGTGCTCCTGGGCAGAGTGGGTGCAGCTGTCAAGTGCTTGGCTAAAAGATAAGACACTATTATGGAGACTTGAGCGTTTATGCGGAGAGAAGCTTATCTTCTTTTCTCACACTGCTCTCGTTGGCTCCTGTATGGAGCGAGGGCCTCATGAGGGAACGTTCCCAGAGTCTCCAAAGCCCCACGTGCTCAAAGAGGCCCCGGCGGACGCTATCAGCCACGCACACTTAAAGGTTATTCTTAGGAACGACCTTTGACTATCAGCAGACAAAATGTGGCTCTGTCCAGAAATCCCGAACTCATCGCCTCCATTTTACTGCCTGCGACACACAAACATGAACAGCGCCAGAGCCCTGCGATCGCTGCACATCATCTCTGACTGGATGTGTTCATGCTTGCGCGTCACCGCTAACTGTTTAAATGGGTAGCGTGTAGCTTTCTTGTGTTTGGCCTCCTCCCGACTTGCTGATTTCGAGATTAACCAGATCTTTAGGCACTTTAAGGACATTAAAGCGATTTCCGCAATCTGTCTTCTTTATGGAGCGTTTCATTGCCAAGACTTGTGCATAAAAAAAAAGATTCCCTTTTTTCCACTGTAAGGTGAACCGTTTCTGAGCAAGGACAGAAACGTCCCCGTGTGTAAGCGTGTGTCATGTTGATGGCTTCATCATCGTCACCCTGTCAGAGCGGTCTGAGTGAGTGTCGTTACAGCGGGGTGCAGTACCTCGTCCTCTCTCTCTCTCTCTCTCTCTCTCTCTCTCTCTCTCTCTGTCTCTCTCTGTCACACACTCACACACACACACACACACACACACACACAAAGCACTGAGGTGAATGCCAACAGTGTCACCCAGAAACATTCCAGCACCCAAACAGAGAAGAGCTTTAGGCGATAACTTTCCCAGGAAGCTGTGAACTCTCCCGACACACACTTCACAGGCTGCGGAAACGTACCCTTACATGGTTACTCTGAGCAGACGGCTAAGCGTGCTGCTAATAAGGCTACATTTATTTTGAAAGCGTTTCAGAGCATCGCTTGGCTAAAGGCAGACACTCTTCATCATCTGAATATCTACTGAGTGCCAGAGAGAGAGAGCGAGAGAGAGAGAGAGAGAGAGTCGAACCGAAGAAGAAAATCTACAGCCACAGATTTCCCAGACTCGTGCAGATTTATACGTGCTTTATATCCCTGCTTTTCTGGCCGCGTTCCTGCACAAATAAAGTCCTCTCGGGGCAGAGGGGAGGGGTGCATGACTGCATGCTGAACTTTCCATGATGGCATGACAGAGCAATGCGTGTGTTTGTGAGCCGTTGTTACAAGTCAGTCAGAGGTTATCATCATGCGTTACACGAACTCATTATTCTCCCATTACAAATCGGACGGTCCACTAACATTTTGACGTAGGAGTAAACGATAAGCGAGTGATTGGCTTTAAGGCTGGAAATGGACCCCGGTACGATGTTTGGACTGAGATTTGAGCCAGAAACTGAAGTCTGTGAAGTGAGTGTCATGATTTTGGCCTCTAAAATGCACACGATTCCCAAAACAGTCGTGACACGAAAATGTTTGTGCGTTTTCACTGAAATCGTTTCGGTTTCCATAATTAATGAAATCAGTTGATGAATGTAGAAAAGTAGGGAAGAATAAACATAACGTGTAAAGTCATACACAGTGGTATATGTTGTCGGGTCAGTGTGTGTTCGGTCATCCCAAATTATATCCATGCAAGATTTTCTGACTCCCAGACATTCCTATCTGTATAATTGATTTTCTGTGTGTGTGTGTGTGTGTGTGTGTGTGTGTGTGTGTGTGTCATTAGTATGTTCTGATTGATGTGTATGTGTGTGTGAGAGTGTGTACGAGTGAGTGCATCTTACCTGCGCCTTTGGAAGCGAGGCCGTGGCAGAAAGTTCCAGCCTACGCCGAGTAAGGTTTTTTTTTTTGTTTGTTTGTTTGTTTGTTTGTTTGTTTTTTTTTAACGTCCACGCTCCGGGTCACACACAGCTCCAGCGGCCGACGACAGGCTCTGGGAGTTTTTGTTCAGGATGTCCGAGAGTTTATGAGTGAAAGAACACAGAGGGGAGGAGAAATGGAGGGGATGATAGCAAAACAGAGATGCGTAGGAGGGGTCTGAGCTCTCATCTCACACTTTTGTTTTCTAAGGCCTGCGTTTTTTTTCCCCCTCCGTCTCAGCTCAAAGTAGCTTTGAAATTCATTTCTCCATAAAAGGATCTGATTTCTCCGACACTAGATACACTCTCTGAGTTCTGTCTTCTCTAAATCAGGAGAAATGAGTCTGAGAGCTGAGAGGTTTGTTATTCATTTTGATGTGCAGATTAGTTGTGCATGGTGTGGGATGAGAACTCTCTCGAGGCCTGAAGATTTGATTTAGGCATGCCACGATGGGATTAGATCATTTGGTGATTGATTATATACACCTTTTTTTTTCCCCCCAGAATGACATGTGGCTGCATTGAAAACAGTGTCGGGGGGAGAAAACACCTTTTTTTTTTTGTAGTGCCTTTTTTTATCTGTTGTTCAGCCTTTATGGAGGTTTTTTCCATCCATTATGCTGTGAATTTGTTCCATCGTGGCTTGTTAGCTTAAAGGTTAACCAATAAACTTGAAGGTATTCATCAAGAGTCTGATCCCCTGAATCCTTTAACGAACACTCTGTTTATTCTATAAGTGCATGCAGTACTTTCTCATTGTCTCTGTTCCCCTGCTGGATGGAGGATTAACGTAAGTATTCAATTGATGTTGAAGCCAGAGATACGCTCGCCTTACACGACCTCTTCCACTGACCTTCTCCAGCCACCTTTTTCCGATCCTTGACCGTTGGCTTCCAGCAACTCGCTTCAGACCTCTACCGGGGTTCTCCTGGGAATGTTGCCACAGAGTTTTTCAAAAACTGCAGAGATAAAAACAGCTCTGAGCTTCCTCTTCCTTATAAGGTGCTTGGCACGTTCGAGCAGAGCGGCTTCCAAGAGTGCATTTTTAACCAGAGAGGAAGGGTGATCAGGACACCGCTGTGGCATGTGCTGGCTGTCCTTCCCCTGGACCAGACGGCACGGCTGTTGGCACACATTAGACCCCCGCAGGTCTCTTTGTGTCCACGTGTTCTTCATTTTTGTGAACTAAAGGGAATCGGCTCACTCGGGCGAACCCCGACACGCACACAGCTGAATGCCAGGTACTCAGAGACAAGCACACGCACTTGTGTTTTGAATACCGCCGTTATTGGCTACACATGAACAGCCACCGGTGAATGGAAGATGGAAGTCAGAGACACGTCATCCGAGCAGGATGTTTTAATCCTTTGAGCCCTGGGTTGGCCAAACCATGTCCGCCACTTGTCCAACATGACCTCCAGCAGCTCGGCTGCGCCGTCCCTCGCGGTCAAGTTCTTATTGTTCATTATCATGCCTTGCAAGCTGAATGTCAGTTACGCACGCCATTATACCCCCATCCAGTGGAAAACATGAAGGACCTCCGGCGCCATTAAACTATGCCATACTAACGGAGAGCATGGCTTACAAAGTAGATCGTTAAAACCAAGGCGCTGTGGAAGGATGGCGGTTAGTCGACCTTGTTCAGACCGTTCCTTTGTTTATAGACTGTTTACTGCTAGCCACGGATGGTTTGTGCATTCACAAAGCCCAGGCTTGCCGTCTGGCTAGTTTTGATGGTACGTCTGCTTATTAGCAGCAGTATATCTACATCGCACTTCTTCACTTAGCTTAGGGCACAGAGCCGCTCTGTGCCTCACCTGTCATCATGTGTCTCATCTCAGCAAGGTCACCCCAGGGTGTCCACAGCTCTTTTTTGTGTACGCCTCTTCTGTTGTCGTTGTGACATCCTTTTGGTTCACACTAACTAAACTCCTTGCAATTGCAGTGTTGATTTAAGGACCTGTTAATTGGCTAATTATTTAGACCTGATGTGTTAGGAAAGAGATTTCATTTCCAGTCCTTGGCCCCCTGCCCAACACACCTAATTATTCAGTTGAAGAACTTGATTAGCTCTTGGAAACTACCACTAACTCTCATATCTTCAGTCTGATCACAGCACTGTGAGCATACCACATTGCATAATTACTGACTTGGCATCTCCCCGGGGGACATAAACAATGCACCAACAGTGCCAGTGCTAGAGAGGCAGATGGGACTGGCATGGAATAATGTTTCCACAATGATTTTTATGCTGTCAAAAGTCGCACGTTGTGTTTTATACCTATTTCTAAGAGCAGGGTCGTTTCAAAACCAGTACACTGAGGTGCATTTTCTTGCTACTTCACCACTTCCTGTTTATAAAGCTAGACAGATTAGCTTTAGACAAGCAGATTGAAGATAGCTTAATACTAGTGGGGCTGTGGCAGCTATGTGCTAATTACCCAGAAGCCAATTGGGCAACCATTTCATGCTTAAATCCTGAAGTGAGTGAAAAAGGAAGTCTCGTTTTCTGTATCTGTGGTAAAACTAGTAGCTGCTGCAAGTAATTCGCTAACGCTAACACCAGATCTTTCCCAAATAGTTGTGATAAATGTACGAAGAAAGATTCGCAGTTGAAAAGAACAACGTGGTCAGTAGTATGTTAACTATACAAGATGTAGCTAAGAGAATAAAAGCTAATTCTACCAGAGAGATTTTGGGAAAGGTTGGATCTTCTTTTCCACCCTGAACCATGTTGATTGGCATCGCCACCAGGTTAAACACTTTCTATCAGTCTGTAGGATCTGACACCCAAAGCTGATGTAGAGCTTCTCACCCACAGAGGAGTGTGTGTGTGCCAGGCTTCTGTAGACACGAGGAGTGACTGTCACCAGAGCCCATAGAGTTCACAGAATTGGCAGCAGATTAGCTGTGAGGTCTGGCAGTAGATCTACTTCATAGTGAGGCTCTGCTGAAGGCTGAACAGCCAAGAATGGATAAGAGCTTCTATCAGTTCACTCCGAGTAATCACACTATGCTTTATAACCTTCTCGTTCATTCTCTGATAGTCAGGTTCTGTAAAGTAGAGATGTACACAGAACTGGGATCCATGATTTTATTGTCATCTTGGTGGTCAAGTTCTTTATGAAGCTCAAAACTTTTTTCTTGTCAACATCAGGGTGGTTTAAATTGCTCTTTTGTTTTTATTTTGTTCCATAAACCATGAATCAAGTTCAAAATATTGCAACGAATTGTTGGCAATGGCAAAAGGAATTGCTGAATTGGCCATATTTTTATCAGGATTGGTCAGAATTCTTTTTGTAGCGGGTTGGAATGATATAGAGTCTACTTGGGGAGGGTGAGGTTGGACATGTTTTTTTTAGAAGCAGGTACTATTGGTCAGAATTCTTTGGTAGTGGGTTGGAGTGGTCCAGATTGTATTGGGGCAGATACGTTGGTCAAAATATTTAGTCCGCATCTGTCAGAATTCTTTTGTAAGTGGGTTGGTTTGTTCCAGATTTTATTGGGCGAAGGGGTGGGGGGTGGGGGGTGCTGGGGTTGGTAGAAACTTTCTCAGATTTAAACAGGATCTGACAGAATTCTCTTTGGGAGCGGGTTGAATTGGTCTGAATTTCTTTGGGTGTAGGCAGGATCGGTCCAAATTCTTTGGTAGTGGGTTGGATTGGTACAGATTCTATTAGGGTGGGTCCAAATTTTTAGGAGCAGTCCGGATCTGTCAGAATCCCTTTGTTAGTGGGTTGGTTTGGCCCGGATTCTATCGGGCGAAGGTGGGATTGGTCAGATTTTCTCAAAAGCGAGCAGGATCCATCAGAATTCTTTTCGGGAGTGAGTTGAATTCGTTTTAATTATTTTGGGAGTAGGCGAGACTGGAGAGAATTCTGTCAAAAACTGGTGGGATTGGATCCAGATTCTTCAGGGAGAGGGAAGGTTGGTCAGGATTTTCTGTGGGAAACGGTTGGAGTTCTTTCAAAAGCTGTTCAGAGTAGTCAAAGTCTCTTGGAGCAGGTAGCATTGGTTGGAGTTCTGAAAGAAGTTGTTGGATTCCTTTCAAATGTGCATGGGATGGGACTGGTCAGAATTCTTTTTGGAAAAGGGAGCGTTGGTTGGGATCCTGTTGGGAGCAGGTGGGTCGGTCAGAATTCCTTTGGGATTTGGTGGGCTTGGTATTTAAAAAGCGTTGTTTCAACCTATGATCTGCCAACTTAAATATACTGTACATCCAGTTCAAGCTTTAAATTTAGCACATGGGTGGCACGAAGTGTTAGACCTCCATGATCTCTGAGGACCTGGCTTAGTAGACATATTATTATCCCTGACCCTGGTCTGTAATGGCTTATAATGGGAAGTGTTCTGAACATGTGCATGGACCTGTGCGGTTTATTGCGATGAAGCCACCATTTCACAGTAAGAAGGTCTTGAATTATTTTTAGCTCCAACATGTACACACTTGTTGTATCAGATGCATGATTTGGAGCTGGGTTTTGCTGTGTGCTGTGGTGTTTAGGGAATCTGAATCAGGAATCATGAGCCATCCCAGTGGAAAGCATTTAGCATTTTTACTGTTGCCTGGCGTAACGGATGGGTTTCTGCTGTCCAGCAGCTGCTGCCGGTTCTGATTGTTGGCAGAGCAGGGGGTGCACAAAGACAGACAGATAACCGGACTTAAAAATTCATGAAGGGGCTAGTCAGGGGGTCACTGCTGCGGTGGGGTTGAGCAGAGATGTTGTTTACTCTGATCAGATTTTGAGTTCTTGTGTATTTTGAAGGGGAAAGTCAGCTTATTGGCTGTCATCTCACTTATTTGCCAAACTGCTTAATCCTATTAGGGTTGGGGGAGGCTGGTGACTGTCTCACCCAACACTGGGTGAAGTCGGGGTACACCCTGAACAGCTCGCCAGACCATTGCAGTACAACGCACACAACCATTCACACATTTGGAACAGCCAATTAAATCTAATCAAATTCAAATTTATTTGTCACATACAAAATCATACACAGTACAATATGTAGTGAAATGCTTAGTATGACTGTCCAAAAATGTGAACAATTAGTCTAACGTGCAAGTATTGGACTGCGGGATGAAACCGGAGTCCCCGGAGGAAGCCCACACAAGCACAGGGAGAACATGCAAACTCCACAAAGAAACCCCCCGAACCCAGGACCCGAACCCAGGACTTTCTTGCTGATAATGTGGGATCCTACCAGTCTTATACAAAAATCTAGCTAAACAAGAGAACTTAAATGAGCCAACTAGTTAGTCACCTCCCTAATTATGACACGGACCAATCAATATTCACACAATCGTGTAATAATTGAAATTTAGTTTCTTTGTGAGTTTTACAGTGTAACCTGGTGTTTAAATCTCACGGTTGGCATTAAAATATTTACAACGGATATATTAAGTGATACAGTTACTTTTGTCTGAGTTATTTTTAAATTCTGCATTGTACTGCTCTTAAACCAAAGGATCCAGACTGAGGATCACATCATTGTGCTACGTGGTACATGAGACACGAGTCCTGGGCTCAGCTGTTTGGGGATAACAGATCTGCTGCCGTTTGCTCCTCGCAACACAGTTCAGACTAAGCTTCAGTCATTTCCAACATGGCGAAAGCACCACAGCACTAACCTTCATTACGTCCGTCAGTTATGTCAGCACAGTGGTTTTCTAATGATTAGTTATGCCTTTAATATGATGAACTTGGATCAGCTAACACAATGTAGTTGTTGAAAATGGGCCTTTTTAGAATAGAATTTGCCTTCTTTAGGTTAGAATCAGCATTTGTGGGTTTCATTATTGACTTAAAATGGCCAGGGGGAAAAAAAACTTTCTTCTGAGATTCATCAGTCCATATTTGTCCTGAGAAACAGCAAAACTGGCTCCAACCAGGACAGAAAGATAGTAACAACTGAGCTGAACTGAGCGTGAGAAACACGTCTGACAGGTCCTCAACTGGCAGCTTCATCACGCAGTGCCCGCAAAACACCAGTCTCAACTTCAGCAGTGAAGTGGCGACTCCTGGATGCTGCAAAGAAAAAGTCAGATCTGAGGCTTTACCATATTTGGGGGTTGCGTGACATCATTTTTTATTTTTAGTAACTGTAAGTAATTGTGCCGGGTGTGGACAGGGTGTGTCCTGAATTGAGGGTGTGTCCTATAGTGTAATGGAATTGTGGTACTGTGTGTTGTGCAGATGCTGGGTGGAACTCCTCTCCCCGTGAACACGCTGGTGAAGATAAAGGAAGGGCTGCTGAGACAGCGGGAGCTGGAGATCGACAGGTGAGCCATCATCTACTCCCTACGTTCACATCTCATGTCCTTTAACTGGAAAAGAGCCGTTTCCTCTCAGGTGTAGGTGTGTGTGTGTGTGTGTGTGTGTGTGTGTGTGTGTGTGTGTGTGTGTGTGTGTGTGTGTGTGAGAGAGAGAGAGCGCGAGTGTGTGTATTATATATATGTACTGAGTGTGTAACTGACTGTAATCTTGAACTTGATTCAGCAGACTGCCTCTCTCTCTCTATCACTCTCTTCCTCTCTCATTCTCTCTCTCTCTCTATCTCTCTCATTCTCTCTCACTCTCACGTTCTCTCTCACTTTCATTCTCTCTCTATCTCTCTCTCATTCTCTCTTCCTCTCTATCTCTCTCATTCTCTCTCTCTCTATCTCTCTCTCTATCTCTCATTCTCTCTCACTCTCTCATTCTCTCTCTCTCTCTATCTCTCTCTATCTCTCTCATTCTCTCTCTCTCTCCCTCTCTCATTCTCTCTCATCCTCTCTCTCACTCTCATTCTCTTTCACTCTCATTCTCTCTCTCTTCCTCTCTCTGACTCTCTCATTTTTCTCTCATCTTTCTCATTCATTCTCTCTCTCTCTCATTCTCTCTCACTTTCATTTTCTTTCTCTCTCTCTCATTCTCTCTTCCTCTCTTTCTCTCTCTATCTCTCTTATTCTCTCTCTCTCTCTCTCTCTATCTCTCTCTCTATCTCTCATTCTCTCTCTTCTCTCCCTTCCTCTCTCTCTCTCTCTCTCTCTCTCATTCTCTCTCTCTCTGCCTCTCTCTCTCTCTCTGGTCCTCAGCTCGTACGGTGTTTTGTCAGTGTTCTGTGGAGAGAAGCTTATAATAGAAGTAAGGATGTGAGGAAAATAAGAATCTGAATTAATAGATTTTAATAAATTAATGAATGTGATGTAGATTTAAATTGAATAATTAATATTATAAGATCTTTATTAGAGTCGGGGGTCCTGTACAGTCTGGTAGGAATAAAGTACATGAAGAGTAACTCACTGTGTTAATGCCCCGTAGAGCCGAGATCAGGGCATGGGAACTGCTGCAGCGTTTGGTTCTAGTTCTTGCTCCTGTGGTGGCCGGGTGTGTGTGTGTGTGTGGGATGGGATGAGTGGGGGGTGTGCGGGGAGGTGGGTGTGTGAGAGGGGTGGGAGGGACAGTGTGCACTTGGTA
>JBCNYH010000017.1:3839168-3853477 GCA_039654325.1 Tandanus tandanus | reverse complement strand
GTGTGTGTGTGTGTGTGTGTGTGTGTGTGTGTGTGTGTGTGTGTGTGTGTGTGTGTGTGTGTGTGTGAGATGGAGAGAGAGAGTAAATGACGGTGTGTTGACATGATTGCTGGGTGACCTTCAGCAGGCTGGTACACACTAACACTCCTGTTTGTGTTACTATCCTTGTGAGGCCTTTTACTGAAAAAGCTATTAATGAAGCTAATTAATGCTACGCTGTACCCAATTTTAAACACACACACACACACACACACACACACACACACACACACACACCGATGCCCACAGTTGATTCAGCCCCTAAACTGACACTGTCACAGCACACACACACACACACACACACGATGATGTCATTATACCCGTAGTGCAGCCAGAATCTGTTTCCCCATTGTATCCCCAGATCTTCGTTAAATCGATGATGTAATGTAGAACACGTCTGAGGGAATATGAGAGGATTTTATCCCTGAGCTGCATTTTTAATATTTAGTAATAAATACTTGGAAGGGTGTATAGAGCTGTATATACGCTGTAGTTACTTTAATATACTTAAGACACATCCCCCGTTGCCCGAATAATTTTCAGGCTTTAGACGGTATTTATCCTGGACGCATGCGTTCACAAGTTCTAAATATAGTGGCCTGCGTAAGTATTCACCTGAATGCACCGTTCCGCGTTCTGTTGTAGTATAGTCTCACATTGAATCCGACTTCGATCTAAGATTGACTTGAAAGTAATCCAGTGTACAAAATTATTTACTAATAAGTACGTAATACTCCTAAATTAGATGTGGGGCAGTTGGCGTACCATCAAGAGGTACAGAATCGGTTGGATGGAGTCGATCTGTGCCTGCTGATAGTGTCATATGATCTCAGACAGTATAAATACACCTGTTCTCGGAAAGAATCCAGAGTTTTGTTCGTGAACCCAAGCAAACATCGTCATGATGATCAAAACGGCTCCTAATTTCTGGGAAAGTCTTGATCCGGATTTGGTTATAAAGGAACATCCTGAACTTGTCTGAATAATTTGGCTACTCGAGTATTTATCTTTGACTTTGGTATCCGTGCACCACAGAGGCGAGAAATAATGTCCACCATTAGTGTACTTTATATTTAAATTGCAGTTATGGACCGGGCTACACGTGTAACCTCGTCCTATATATGAGGGCTAGTGATATACAAGGGTTATGCTTAGGCTTGGGGTGGGAGTGTATGTGTAGCCCTGGCTTATTTCTCTGAACTGCAGGCGCAACCTTCTCTAAAATTAGTAGGTTTTTACATTCATTAAAACATAAGACAACTTCCAGAAAACGTCATGTGACCTAAATGATCACATTTGCATTCGTTGTTTGTTGGTTTGTTTTTAAACAAATCAAAATTGCTGTCGAGTTAAAAGCCGCCGAAATCCGGAATGGGAAGCAGAGATCTCATACTGGTGGATCGAGGAGTGCAGGAGCTGAACAGAGGTTTTATACTTGTGTTATTTTATTTCTGTCAGTGGAAGACTCAGACAGGTATGACATATAACCCCAGGTTATTATGGGGTTAGTGTTGATATATTTATTTAAACTGTGGCTTTAAACATTCTGCTGTTCAGCTCAGTATTTTAGTTTATCCTTCATTATTCCTTCATGTAGTTAAATTTCTGATCAAAATTAGTTTTGCTAAGAACTTCTGATGTTATTTCATATGTGCAGACTATCAACGTATCACCGCCCCCTAATGGATACAACCTGAACTGCAGCTGGAAAAAAAACCCCTAAGAACAGTATTATTTTTAAGTGTGTCTATACCCGTACTTACTCATCTCACTCACCTACTAGGATCGCAGGGAGGCTGGAGCCTATCTCAGCCGTCTCTGGGCAAAGGCAGGGTACACCTTTAACAGCTTGCCAGTCCATCGCAGGGTGAACACACGCACACAACCGTTCACACTCACACCTAGGGGCAATTTGGAACAGGCAGTTAGCCTAATGTAACATGCATGTCTTTGGACTATGGGAGGAAACCAGATTACCTGGGGGAAACCCATCCAAGCTCGGAGAAAACATGCAAACTCCGCACGCAAACACCCCCGTCGAGCCCGGGACTCAAACCCAGGACTGTATTGGTGGGATGATGACGAGCTAACCACTGCGCCACCGTACCGCCCCTTTTTAAATTCTCGTCAAACGTAACGGAATGTTTTTTGTTGAGCTGTGATATTTATGCATTATGATACATGTGTCTGTCTTTAAAGGGGCATAAATAAGAAAATAATTCATAATTCTGTTTTTTTCCTCCATGTCTCTGTATTTCCCAGGCAAAAGCAGCAGATCCTGCAGCTCCATGCCAGAATCAGGGAAAACGAGTTAAGGGCGCAGCAGGTCCTCCAGAACCAGAGAGGGCGCTGTGACGACCCGTATACAAATATTAAAGCAAAGGTACACTTCATTAACCATGCAAATGTGACGTCCTTCTGACCAGAGATGGCGTTAAAGACGTTGTGTCTCGGTGTTCCTCCTCAGGAGAGCCCTCTGGACAGCCCTGCATCGTCCGTACACAGTTCTCAAACGCCACTGTGCTGCGAGAACGGAGAGCTGGCGCGCAGGCTGGCCTCCTCCGAGCTCGAGGTCGTCCACCTCAAAGAGTTCCTCAAGCAGAACACACAGAAGTACACAGAGGACATCAAGAAGCTGGAGGAGAAGGTCTGTGTCATATCATCAGCCAAACTTTTTAGTTTTGTCTCGTTCCTAGAATGTTGCCGTTAGAGGACTATCTGGATTTGATGATGGTTCCCAGTATTGAAAGTGTGTGTGTGTGTGTGTGTGTGTGTGTGTGTGTGTGTGTGTGTGTGTGTGTGTGTGTTGTGTGGTCCAGATGAAGACGCGTGATCGCTACATCAGCAGTCTAAAGAAGAAATGTCAGCGAGAGCAAGAGCAGAATCAGGAAAAGCAGCAGCGCATCGAGACTCTGGAGAAATATCTGGCAGATCTGCCCTCGCTGGACGAGGTGCACACACAGGCCCAGCAGGTGCACACACACACACACACACACACACACACACACACACACACACACACACACACACACATACATATATATGCGCATTGCGCACACAACACTTTGTATACTAACAGCGCTTTCCCAACCAATAAGACATTTTTCCTGCTTGTGATCATTTATATTAACACAATAATTTTGTTAACGAGACGGCACTCCAGTACACTGTGCCTCTGGTGCTCGAGTTTGTACAATGACTTATTTATATCATCTGAACTGAGCAAATACTCTAAATAAACAGAAAAGCATTGCATGATGTATGTGAAACATTTCGTGTTTGGTGTCACAGCATGAGTTAGCGTAAGAATTCCAGGCTGCAGGCCGTGTTGATTATTAAATGTGGTGAATCGCTGGCATCACAGTAAAAAGCCTGACTGTGTATTTAGGCCCAGGGTGCCGTTTTTTTCATCTGTAGGCTCCTCTGAGAGAGAGAACAGTGAAAGAGCTGAGCAGAGTACGCACTGCTGTAGGGAGTCTCAGGTCCTTCACTGAACACGTGAAATTCTGGAAAGTAACACTGAATTAAGGAATAACATACTATTACGTTACATAACAAAACGTTACTTTACAGTATTATTAATATTGTGACATTACATACTGTATTGGGGCCGTTGGTGTAGTGGTTAGGGTGCTGGGCTTATCATCAAGAGGTCATGGGTTTGAATTCCTGTTTCCCGGTCTCAACCACAAGTGTGCCTCTGTCCACCCAGCTGTATAAATGGGTACCAGTTAAAATACTGGTAGGGTAACCTTCGATGGACCAGCGTCCCATCCAGGAGGAGTTGAGCCGGGACAAGCTGCATTACATGACCAGGTTTTCATTCATGTCATCACATAATATTACATCACACGTCATACATAGATTACGTTAATATGACATTACATATACATCACATGACATTATGGAATGTTACATAAGCTGCCGTTACCTGTAACACTTTCACTCATTTGCCAAACCACTTAATTCTACTGTTAGGGTTGCGTGGAGGCTGGAGCCCATCTCAGCCAACACTTGTTGAGGTTGGGCACTAGGGCACACCCTGAACAGCCTCACCGGACCATCACAGGGCAACACTCACAACTAGGGGCGATTTGGAACAGGCAGTTAGCCTACTGCACATGTCTTTGGACTGTGGGAGGAAACCGGAGTACCCGGATGAAACCCACCCAAGCACGTGGAGAACATGCAAAACTCCACACGGAAACACCTGAGCCCGAGGGCCCAAACCCAGGACCTTCTTGCTGTGAGGCGGACGTGATAACCCCTACGCCACCGCGCCACCCCTAACGTATTACATCACATCAGAGAAGATAACATGATATGACATTACATCTAGTACATCACCTCACTTTATCGAAAGTTATATAACATGACCTTACTGATGACATCACTATAATGCCATGTGACGCAATATGTCAGGCCCTAACATTGTAATGATTAATGACATTTCAGATTGTTGCATATTACATCACATATTACAAACTATTACATCACCTACTGTTACTAAATGTTATTACATTGCATTACATGAATCCACAGCAAACCTGACCAGGACAAAGAATTTACTGGAACTGAGTAAAAGAATAAAAAAAATTTTTTAATTCCAAATAAAAAGAATCAGTTTTATGAATGTACAGGAACACGTGCTGCGCTTGTAGCCTCTGTGCTCCGAGCTTCGAGCCGATTTTCATACGTGTTCCAGCACATCTTCACACAAACCGCCCACTATTAATCCCTAAACAGATTCCAGCAGTGAGTTTAGTTGATTAAAATGTAATGAACACACTTATGTATTAATAAACATCGCTTCCAGAGCGTCTGTCCCCCTCGGCTGTGCTAACACGCCTATTAAAGAGCCTTTAATGTGACAGCAACATGCTCATCTTTATTGTTTATGAACAATCTGCTCACGCTCGATTAAATCCTCATCACTGTGTCCTGTAACACGTGCAGGCTGAGAGGAATAAATATTTCTTGTTAAAAACATGCGCTCAGTGGCAGGCCGATATAACCCGTACGCTAATCAGCGCTCTCGGACCTTACAGCGGTCCGGTAAACTACGCTAAGTGGCTTAAAAGGATCCGCACCATAACACTGTACTGTAGATTAGAAATCTGAGCCAGCAGGGGGCAGTATAAAACAGCGTGCGTGACTGTGTCCTGCAGGCAGGGGAGAGATTGGTACAGAACTCATCAGATTTTTTTTTTCTTTTCTTTCTTTATTGAGGTTGAACCAGTGATCATCCCTAATTCTATATATCTTCGATAAAGACAGTTGTGTGTGTTAGTCGTTCAGTAATCGCTTCAGCATTTAATTTGGAACCTGCCTTGAAAATTTACAAACGGAGACCAGACATAACTGAAAAAAAATATTATAATTACATCATGCACTTTGCATTATCTATCTTTCTGTCTATCTTATCTGTCTGTCTCTATCTATCTATATCTATTTATCTATCTGTCTATCTTATCGGTCTGTCTGGCTCTATCTATATCTGTCTATCTATCTAGCTATCTATATCTATTTATCTATCTATCTACCCATCTGTCTGGCACTATCTAGCTATCTATCTGTATCTGTCTAGCTATCTGTCTGTCTGGCTCTATCTATCTATATCTATTTATCTATCTATCTGTCTGGCTCTATCTATCTACATCTATTTATCTGTATCTAGCTATCCATCTATCTCTCTGTCTGTCCATCTATGTGTGTCTATCTATCAATCATCCATCCATTCAATTAATTCATATAACTGTAATATGATTAGATTTTATGGTTAAAAGTGTAATTATCCGTGTGTGTGTGTGTGTGTGTGTCAGTTGGAGGAGGTACAGTCGAAGGCACAGACGCTGCAGGACACAGTGACGGAGCTGGAGCGGAGCTTGGAGGAGAGCCGGACTCGGCTGCAGGAGAAAGACGTGCTCATAGAGAGACAAGCCAAGAGGGAGAAGGAGCTAGTGGCCGCCGTTCAGAGGTGCGCGTGTGTGGATGCAAAAATTAAATATCAGAACGGTCCTCCCGAAGTACTGCAGAAACGCACCCAGAGCAGCACACCATCCATTTAGTTGTTTATTTCTTTCATTAGGTGAGTGTGATATGACCCCCCTCTCTGTCTGATCTCTACCCAGTTTGCAGGAGAAGGTGGAGAAGTGTCTGGAGGACGGCGTACGGTTGCCCATGCTGGACCTGAAGCAGCTGGAGAGGGAGAACACGCGTCTCCTGGCACAGCAGAGTCACAACAGCACGGTAGCTCGTCTCACACAGAACCAAAGAAAAAAAAACCTTGAGTTTAACATCAGCACTTTAATCCCTTTATTATTTCATGGGTTGAATTCAGTGCCAGCTGAAGAGTTTCTCATTCTTTTGGAGGACACGACAGCTGAATCTCTCTTCTACACACATGAAGTGCACTGAATAACCCCCCCACACACACCCCCACACACCTTTTAGATTATAACTGTAAATACACTACTGATGATGATGATGATCTTCGTTTTCAGCTGATCGACAGCCAGAAGCAGCAGATCGACAGACTCACGCTGGAGTTAACGGTAAGCAGCTGCAGCCCTGACAACACTGTGTTCCTCTCACACACTGCACAGGTAGTGTGTGTTTGTGTGTTATATTGAGATCTTATCCAAAAAATCTCACACCGCCATCTTTCGCTATCAGTGTTTCTCATTTCATTTATTTAAAACTGGAACACATCTGGAATTTCTAAATTCCTCTGCCAGAATAACGCGAACGGCCACACAGTTGGTGAGAGCCGAGCCCCTCTCGAGCACCGCCAGTAATCAGTGTGAGGAAGCACCGTGTATGTGGAGAGGAGCCGCTTGAGTGTACTCTGAAATGAATGTCATCTCGTTCTCTCCCGACATCTTTATCTCTCTCAGGCGCTGGAGAAGAAGCTGCAGAAAGAGAAAGCCCTCACACAGGAGCTCCATAAGCAGCTTGTAGAAAGAGAGGAGGACCTGGAGACACTGTCTAAGAGCGTCCAGCAGGTACAGACGAGTCCTGGCACGACTCCCTACAGCAGTTTTCCACCTTTAATTACTGTAATCTTAAGCTAAAGCTCCAACAGAGAAGCGCACTGCTGCAGTTCATTCATTAATCAGAGCGATATAGTGACAGAAAGAAGAAAATCCACAGGCACAGAAATAATATAACCATCATATATTCACCCAACAACACCAACTCAGAGTTCTATTATTATTATTATTATTATACTGATAAGGCCGTTCCTTTTTATTCCTTGTTTGGTGGATTTTTATTACATAAACCCAAGACAGGAGACGGGGGGTCATTTTAAGAACAGTGGTTATTTTTTTCTTTAACCACAGAACAAGAATAGGTATAATATAAATAATTTTTATATTTTTGCCCTTTCTTGTATTCTTAAAGAAGCCTGAACTCGTGGTTTGATGTAAAGATGTATTAAATTGAATACAGGAGTCCGTCCTGAGCTGATGGTGGACATGTGGTACTTTTCATTCTCTGTATATTCTGTAGAAACTCCTGCTTTAAACAGACCAGTGACACACACGGTCCCACCGTTTTCCATAACATTCAGAAAGGAGGTCGCCCTAAGACTCCTTTCATACACCGCCCTCCCCTTTCTCCTCCCCTCTGAGGGCGGGATTAAAAGTGACTGGACCCCCAGGTAGATTCTGTTGCTGCTGCCGCCATCAGCTCCGGATGGAGAAAGTCTGCATGTAGAATCAAATCTGAAGTCACGGAGTCACTTTCTCACTGCAATCAAACACGTCTGATACACGCGCGTGTTCCGGTTGAATCGGTCCGGAATGTTCTCACCAGCTTAAAGAGGCTCACTGAGTGAGAGGACATAGAGCCTCATACTTCATTCAATCAGCCTAAACACAGTGTGCGTAAAGAAACAAGTCTGCCCCATGGCCATAAAACAGGTGTACGGGCCTTCTACAAATACACCTGTCGTAGGGACGCTCCTCCTATCAGTGTTATCTGGAGAGTCTGCGAAGTGATGGTTAGTCTTTCAGTATGTGTATAAGTGGTAACCGAGATCATCATCACACTAAAACCTGACACGCCGGCTCACCGCAGCACCGTGAACTTCAGCACGACTTTCTAACTCTGCTTCTGAACGTCTCAAAACATTTCACCTGCCGAGGAAAAGGTGTTGAAACAGCAGTCTCTTTCATTTTCACGGAGTATACACACACACCTGTGTGTATAATTTCACACAGGCTAAGAATATCCACCACACACACACACACACACACTCGAGAGGATTAAATATTTAGAGTCTACATCCATGTCAATGTTAACAAGGTAAAGTGTTAGCGCAGGTACATACAGGGTGTGTTTCTATTTCACTTCAGGGATCATTTGGCAGAAATGCTGCCAAATCATTAATGCTTCTACAGACAACAAACACAGTGATTTTATTTATTTATTTTTTAATTTCCATGTGTTTTTGGCATCCTTAAAGTGAAATGAAAGTCAAGCCTTCCAAATGCTCCTGTCACACAAACATATGTATATTTTCATGATCAGGTGGTTTTTGCTTACATTTTTGAAGTTGAATAGGATTTTCGAGAATAGTGCATTTAAGGCAAATTAATGGCAGTAATAACAGTATACAGATATTAAACTAATCAGATGTAAACTAGGCACTTCTGCAATTCATACACGATCCTGATTGCATACATTAAAACAAGCGTGCGTTCGAAAATATAAAGGAAAGAATGTATTCATATGCAAATTAGTTATGCATTGCCACGGAGACAAGATGATCATGTTCACATTACAATGGTGCCCCCTGTGTGCAAAGTTATTGCTCAGTTTTATTGTCTAAGTAGGGAAAAAAGGTATATGAAAAGGTGCACGTGAGCTTTTATTAGGTTTAATTTCCTTTTAAGCGCATTTATGTAAAAGTTTTAATTAGTTTTTCAATTTATAGCATCACTTAAGTACCTATTCCTTTACCGTATGCATTTTTGCAGAAGTGCATTTTAACATTCGTGTGTGCGTGTGTGTGTGTAGAAGCAGCACCATGTGGATCGCGGCACCATGCTGCAGGACGCAGGCTCGCTGCTAAAGGAAATGTCTCTGTGTCTGTTGGACCTGAAGGCTTTGTGCAGCATTCTCACCCAGCGAGCACAGGGCAAAGAACCCAACCTGGCACTGCTGCTGGGCATCAAATGTAATCACTACACTGATAACCTGCACACGAGTTCACGCCGCCGTACATGTACTCTCTCTCTCTCACACACACACACACACAATATATAAATACATACATACAGTGCTAAACTCTTACCTCCGCTCTCGGTCCTGCTCCAGCTCGGAGTACAGATTTCTTTCAGACGACTGTCCGTGTCCATGTTTCAATAAAATCTTCCCCCCCGTTCCAGCCATGACCTGCTCGTCCGACGAGAGCGAGAAGCCGCCGGCGGAGGACGGACTGCGGGCCAAGCTGCTGGAGGTGAATCAGCTGCGGAACGACATCGACGATCTGCGCACCATCATCTCCGACCGATACGCGCAGGACATGGGGGAGAACTGTGTGACGCAGTGAGCGCCGACCACCCCCCCGCTTCGCTCTCACCAAGAAAAGGGAACGGAGAACTTTCTCCCCCCGTCTGACTACTGAATGTTGGACCAAGCTGTGAATCGAGTTTACGCCGTCTCTCAAGCTGTGTTCGTCTCCACTTCCGAGCTCTTATTGTGTATTTATTAGGACTGTAGAAAAGGCCATACGTCATTACGTTAGCGTATTTTCTGGACTACGCCACGCACAGCAGCCCTCTAAATGTTGTCAGGCTGTACCTCGCTTTGTCCACTTACATTTTTATCGCGCAGTATTTCAGTTCATAGCTAGCGTATGTAATAACGCCAACGTCCCCGTTTGTAGCCGTGAGTCTCACATGGCTACAGTTTGGTGGCCACCATGACTACAGCACTACGTATCAGCTGAGTTTTAATAAGCGTACTGCACGTTTAGTTACCTCGCCGCACTTATAGGGGGGGGTAAATCTCGTAATCCAGAAAATACAGGAAGTGAGCGAGACAGTGATGAGGCGTTCAGAAATCACAGCAATGCAAAGGGAGCTACAGCACACACACACGTACACAGTGTGGAAAAGTGTGTGTGAAGTGGTTCATGCTGCTCCATCAAGTGCCTTGTGATGTTCCAGTGAGTTCGCCGATTGTTTTACGTCTCCAAAGCCCAAAGCCCTCACCCAAAGACATTAATTCATCTCCTCCCTAGAGCGCTGCTGGTCGCAGGTCGACGCCGCAGCATATTGCTCTCACACACCGTAGTGGTCCAGTGGTCTTCCATTCAGCACCATGTATTGGAGTCATTTCTTTTTTTTGTTCTGTTTTTATACCACCATGTCGTCTTGCTTTCTCTAACAGGACGATATAAACGATCCAGCCTCGGTGAAGAGTCCAAAGACAGAGACAAGTGGGATAACTGGGTCAGTAGATGATAACTGTACTGGAATTCAGGTATCAGTTTTAAACTGAACTTTTTGATTTGCAGTAGACTTCCCGTTCTTCTATAAGGATCAGGTGTATCGAGAGGGCTGAGGTGTTATTGGGTTTGTTGTTGTTGTTTTTTTTAAAGGAAAGAAACATGGCACACATGAGATTTTATACTCGACAGGATTGCGGAGTTGTGTTACAGTTCAAACGTTACCCTATAAATGACAATGCAAAAAACAAAACAAAAAAAAACAACCTAAACACGATTCTCAGGTATATAAAGCCGACAGTGTTATAAGACGCCACCCGTAAGGTGAAATCGCATCGCTTTCTCATTTCAAAAAGGGATTTTTTTTTTTTTTATCTCTTAAGAGGAATTTTTTCCATGTTTTTTTTTTGACCCTGTATAGGATTCTCTTATTCTCTGTACTATAGTGACAGAAGAAGAAACGGTCATGACAACCTGTGCACAAACATTTGCTGGACATTGAATGTGTGGTGTTTTTTGGATATTTATTTATAAAGTTGTTTCTGCTAATGTTCCTAGCGAGCGATATTAGCATGATCATTTATGGGTGTACGTGATGTGTGTGGGTATTTTTTTGGGTTACTGTTTTATTTCTCCAGATGGAGGTTTGTGCAGGAACAGAAAGTCTCTGAAGCTGGTTGGACGTATAAAGTGCTATGCAACCTCATTTACCAGCATAGAAATCAGCAGACATCAGCTTTCCTGTGCCTTTATAAAGCTATGCAGCAGAGTTCAAGTTAAACACATTTTGTGTGTGTGTGTGTGTGAGATCACCGTGACCCATTGAAGCCATAGGCACAAACAATGCAGATTTCTACTCAGGTTAGGTGATAAAGAACCTGATGTGTGTGTGCTGCATGTTCGAGGAGTGTGTGAGTGCGTGTGACGGGGCGGGGCGTGCGTGGTTGTCATGGCCGGTTGTGATCACGCCGTGTGCCGGAGGCCGCTGGTTGGCTTCAGTGCGCCACACCTACCACGCGCTCGGCTCTTAAGCTTTTAGTTTCTCAGCTCGGATTTCCACAATGCCAAAGCTCTATTTATGTACATTTACAAAAAGTATTGATTTGTATTTTTTAACATAAAACATAAAAAAAAAAAAAAAAAAAAAAAAAAGGATAAAAATGTTTGCTTTCCCTTTTTACAGAAAACAAAAAAAATATTTTTCTACAAATAGCCGTGTGGTGTTTTTGATCCAGTTTGAATGTTTCGCATTTCTGATGGGGTTCGTCTCATTCTTTTCTTTTGTTTGGCGAGAGATTTGTTTAAGTTTTAGGGATGGAATGTTACTGTTGTATTTTAAAGAGAAGTGTTATTTTAGAGATGTCTGTATTATATAGGTGTTTATTTACATTTAGAGCATTTGGCAGACACCCTTATTCAGAGTGACTTACATTTTTCATTATTTTATACAACTAAACAACTGAGGGTTAAGGGCCTTGCTCAAGGGCCCAGCAGTGGCATCTTGGTGGTACTGGGGCTTGAACCAACAACATTTTGAATTAGTAACCCAGAGCCTTAACCACTGAGCCACCACTGCCCTGGTTCCCGTCTATATATAAGAGTGATGGATACGGTATTTGTTGAAAGGGAGTTTTTCATTTTTGGCGCCTTTTTTTATTTTAGTAATTTGTTTTAAGGGTTCGGAACTTTCAGTGTCTACTAACTCAACACTAAAAAAAAACCTGAAAAATGAACAAAGATGCTTCTGATTGGCAATAAAGCAACAGTGGCAGTGGGTTCAAGTTGAAAGGGACTTTAATAGTCACAGGATTATTCAGTGTGACTCAATAATGAAAAAAATCTGAGAGTAATGATGTAATCAATGCGTAATCAAAAACTTTTTAAAAAATCATCATAAAAAACATTTTGGCTGACTAAAAACAAAATAAAAAAAAAAAAACCTAAATGCAGAAGATACATGCCGGTACCACTCACCGACATCATGAGCTGTAATATTCAAACTCCTAAAAATATTTACATATCTGTGACTTCAAATCCATCGTCGGTTAAAATTCAGCTACAGTCCCAAAACTACACGGCAACATTCAGGAGCCATAAAATGTCTTTTTTTTTAAAAAATGTATAAATACAAATAAAAAATTATGACTAAAAACAGACACATGGTCATGTTTTTAAAAAATACAATAAAAATAACAGGTAAAATGAGAATCCACCTGAAGCGCAGGGCAGGTCACGGAGACGGAGGCCTGGGGCCGGGCTGCCAGAGTTCTGCTGAGAGGACGTTGGAGTTGATGGCCAGTCGTGCGTGAACGTACTCCAGCACCGTCTGTTTCACTCCCTCCATGTAGAGCTGCTCACCTGAGTGCAGGTACAGCCAGATGAGCCGGCTGAGCCGAGCGCTCACCGAGGCGTCGTGTAAACTTCCTGTTCAAAAACACAACCGGACTGTCAACAAGCTTATAGGAAGGATTTCTCTTCCGCCTCTGCAGACATTCTGTCCTCCAGCCTGAAAATATTTACATTCATCCGCAGCCTCCTGCGTCTTACAAAAAATCTAATATATTTTACAGTTCAATCTTCTTACCTGTTAACATAGCAAAGCATTTTACTGAGCTTATTAAACCTTTAACTGAACATTAGATCTGTAAAAGATTTACATCAGTCTGTAAAGTTTACATTAATAAAACGTATCGCTGAATAAAGTAGAGCTATATATAAAAAAGATTTCATAAAATTTACACAGATAACCATTTTAAATACCTACCATATATTAAAGCTTAACATACAGCTATAGATATTTTCTATAAAATCCTTTACAAATGTAAACATTTTACACAGCTAAACTTTACATAGGTCTCGAATACAGCTAAACCTCAAAGCCTAGTTTTATGTAGCCAAACCTTTCACACAACTAAAAATCCTTTATACAACTAACCCTGTACCCCTCACCCCAGGGCTTGCTAGAGTAAACCTTTTTGCTTGAACCAAATAAGTAAATTAAACTGGATTTTAATATAACACAGATAAAGAGTTTGAGATGAGAAGAATAAGTTAGTGGTTAGTTTCACAGCTTCAGTCAAAAAAGCAGCAAGAATCAAACACCAAACCAGGTCTTCAGTGTTTAGAATTCACTTTTTTTGCCAAAACACACCGTGAATGTTTGTTTGCATTTTTATAAAAACACTGAACAAAGTGTGAACCTCAGTAAAGGGTGCAGGAACGAACAGGACCACGGCTGAGGGTCGGAGCCGTGCGCAGCAGACCGTTATAAATCCTAATTATGACTTCAGTCGCGTCTCATCGCCGCCTCACACATGATGAATGTCTCGTACACAGGCGAGGATGAATGAGGTCAGACTTATTCATTTACTTGTTTATTTTTTTTCTACGGTTTACCTTCAGGACCCGAATCTCTCCCAGTCGCTCAGCAACCACCCGCATCACTAAAAGATCAATTAACATCACGCCACACACTGCATCCAGCCCAGCTGCGGCTCAGGAGCGAAAACGCACGGCTACGTTCACACCGCACGTGAACAGACATCAGATCGGACGCTAAATAATGATGACAAAGTTATGTGCAGGGGAGGACGGCTGTGAATTCAAAAGTGAGGGTGAAAAGTTGGGCGCAATATCGTTTCAGAATCACATGACCAAACTTCATTAAACCTGAAGGTGTTTGATCCTATTGGATGACCTTCACAATAACAAATACAGATAACTGTGACCAATCACAGCAAAGTGGGTATTAAATCAGAACTTATTAATTTCTTTATAAATACGTATATACACACACATTATTATATATATA
>JBCNYH010000017.1:3820745-3839068 GCA_039654325.1 Tandanus tandanus | reverse complement strand
TATATAGTGTGTGTGTATATCCGGCAGCCCGGAGCTGTGGCCGGAAGGTCATCGGTGCGTCGTGGGAGCAACCACTGAACCAGGTGGTGGACACCTGCATTTAAAGGGGGCGTCAAGTCGAAGGTGGCCAATCGGGTCCTTTTGGCCTGTGGGACTCCCGAGGCAGCGGACAGGTACAGACAGGCAAAACGTGCTGCAGCCCGGGCTGTCGCCGATGCAAAGTCTCAGGGGTGGGAGGAGTTTGGTGAGGACCTGGAAAAAGACTGGCCTTGAAAAGGTTCTGGACCAGCATCCGACGCCTCAGGAGGGGGAAGCAGTACTCCACACTGTTTACACTGGAAGTGGGGAGCTGCTCACCTCGACTGGGGATGTTGTCGGGAGGTGGAAGGAACACTTCGAGGACCTCCTCAATCCCACCAACACGCGCAGTTCCACTCTGGAACAGGAAGAGCCTGGGGGTTCGGATATGCAGTGTGTGACGTGGATGTCTCCGCCCTCACGAAGAGCACAGAGAGAATAAGGAGGCCATGAGGATAAATCTGCTTTTACGCGGGTACCTGCGCTGGAACAAGATGCCCCGGTGCAACTGCCTGTGTAAAAATTATTTGTTCCGGAACAACTTGACACCCGTGGGTGCTACTTGCTCCACTTTTCGAGGTGGCGGAACTTGCCGTCTGAACACAACCGGTTGGCGGATCTACTCCAGTGGTTTGCATGTGGATTTAAGAGTGATCGTGTAAAACATGCAGGAAAGTGGGTGCACCTTGTTCCCACTGGCCGTGTAAAAGTGGAGGTTGTAGATCAGAATAAACAACATCCAGTACATACGGGTGTTCCTTTCACTCCGGCAGGTCCAGATCTGCTCATTTCTATCTATATTCATACAGCAGGATTCAAACCGACCCTGCAACTCGACCGTGACGGACAGGTTGAACGGTGCCCCGGATGGTGTGCTGATGCTCAGAGCTCTGTGGACATACCTTGAGAGATCTTGGTGTCGAACTCCAGCAGCGTGAACAGCTCATCAGGGAGCAGCTCTCTGAGCCAGGTGTTCTCCTCCAGGTAGATCCAGGCATGAAGCATCCTCTTCCTGCGCAGGAAACCCTGCACGTGCTGCAGGTACACGCTGTTACCCGACACCAAATACAGCCTAAACAATCCAGAACGCACTCTTACACGCTTTCATCACCACTGGCACATAGTTTAAAAAAAATATATAAAAAATTTTGGACTTTTTTAGGATTAATTGTTTATTTTTGGAAGATTTTTGTTGCCCTTTATACGCTTCCTGTAGGTTAATAAATGTACCATTTGTGAATAAAAGTGAATGGAAAAGTTACAACACAAGTGAGCAGTGCATGTTCCTACCCAACAGAATAAAGGGGTATAACCACGACCTAAGGGCCCGATACACATCACTGACACCAACCGTTTCATTTAAATTAAAATTTTATAAATAAAGTCACAGTGTTCCATCAATCCATGTAAGTGTAAGACTTGGGCAGTGGTGGCTCAGTGGTTGCAAGGCAATGGGTTACTGATCTGGGTTCAATCCCCAGTACCACCACTGTTGGGCCATTGGGCACTGTTGGGCCTTGCTACCCTCATTCAGGCTCCCGAGTGGCGCGCCGGTGAGGTGCTTGACGATGAACCTGGAGATCGCAAGTTCAAACCCAGGCTGATGCCACAGCTATCTACAACCAGGAGTCCACGGGAGCCGATTGGCCGAGCTCTCACGGGAGCGAGGGGTGGCATACGCACCCGTTACTAACAGCGATCACCAGCTAATCCATGGGCGTCTGTGAGCTCATACATACGAAGGGGGCGGATAGCGCTTTCCCTCCGAGTGATTTAGGCTGCCACCAAATGTGCATGCACAGCAGTTTGTAAAGAGGCGGGTGGCAGCATCGCATTTCAGGAGGGGGGGCATGTGCATGCTTACACCCCTCCCTGGTTGGCGGTGGTTGTACACGATAGGGAGGAAACATTTGAAAGGTGGGAATTGGAGACGACTAAAATTAGGGGAGAAAAAAAAGAAAAAAATAAAAAATACATCATATACGACGCATCCATCTCATCAGAGACCTTTGGATGCCAACCCCCTTTCTCCAGACTTCCACAGTCTTTGATATGCAAAAAACGATTTGCCTTTGACAACCCTTTATATTTTTCTGAAATAAAATCCCATGAAGTGGAAGTCGAGGGGCGGGACTTGGGCTTACCCTACGCAGAATAAGGGTGCAGGATGTGCTGTTATAGGAAGATAATCGTATATCAACACATCAACAAACTCATCCAACATGAATCCTCAATTTCCTTTCGCTGCCTGTTTTCTAATAAAACACATGATTCACAGTGACGCGTTACACTCAACACAACCCATTACTTGCATCTTGCATCTAATCATTGCATCTCCATTTAAAAAGGTGGACAAGCAGAGAGACTCTAGTCGGTTCACGTTGCTGGAAACCCAGACGTAGCCTTTTCTGTCAGCGTTTTATTCTCCTCATGCTTCAAAAAGACAGGGTTGCTTTGGACTTGCTGTGGATCTCGCCCTGTGACTGACTGCAGGCTGTATGTTTGAAGCTTGTCGAGCTCTCAGTGGGAGCACTGGGCTGCGGCTGGCCGCTTCAAAAGACCTGCCTGGGGGGGGGGGGGGGGACTGGGGCAGAAAAACACGGAGCATGACGGAACACCCCTATCCAAACCCTCACAGAACATTCCTAACATCCAGGAAATTCATTTCAAAACATGCTGTGTTTGATTGGCTGATTGTCTCTTTTTTTAAATAGCTTTTAGTGCTCCTTTCTCTTTCCCCCTCTCCTAGGAGTAGCTTCAAGTGTCTAACTTCAGAAATATACCAGTAGGTTGGCAGCAGGTTTATTAGGAGAAAAAAGGAAAAAATAAAAGTCCCTCCTCTGAGTACAATCGAGAAAATCCGTATGCAGCGGCCACTGAAGGAAAAAGTCTCATTAATAGACTCTGAAGCTAGTTCTCACAGATGTTCCTATAGGGGACAGAGCTCATATTTAAATCCCATTAACACACACGCACTTGTAATAGGGAAGCGTTTCGATCATCTTCCAGTTGACGTAGTTCACCGCTGTCTCCTCCAGAGTACACACTCGGGTCATCTGCACTTTGGCCACCAGCCAGAACCTCTCATGTTCCACCAGCCTCTCCTGCATCTCCCTCTTCAGCAGCAGATACACGCCGTCCAGAGTGTCCTCGTAAACCTGTCATCATGACACACCACACTAACGAGAGCCGCCGGCAAAACACCCAGGACACTTTATAAACACGCTTCTTTGGCTCTCGGCGTCTTTGGATACTCGACGCTTGTGAAACTAATTTAAATAACCACGAGATGAACTTTTAAGGTTCTACACAGAACTTTGAAATATTAAACATGGATGGGAGTTTCTTAAACGTACACGTACCTCAGGTTGCTGGCACCTAATAGGGTGGCGGGGAGGCTGGGGTCTATCTCAGCCGAGAAGTAACCTAATGTACATGCCTTGGGATGAAACCAGAGTACCCCGAGGACACCCACACAAGCGTGGGAAGAACATGCGAACCCCACACCGAGCCAGGCACTTGAACCCAGGACCTTCTCGCCGTGAGGCAGACGTGCTAACCACTATGCCACCGTGACGCCCTTAATCTCAAAACTGCTCTCTTTATATTATACACTACATTTAAAAGTTAACCGATCAGGTAAA
This sequence comes from Tandanus tandanus, assembly GCA_039654325.1. Classification (NCBI taxonomy): domain Eukaryota; kingdom Metazoa; phylum Chordata; class Actinopteri; order Siluriformes; family Plotosidae; genus Tandanus; species Tandanus tandanus. The sequence goes on along the minus strand of JBCNYH010000017.1, from coordinate 3,835,346 downwards.
TTAACCAACCAGTTGGCAAGTCCACTGAAAACGAGCCACGAGTCCTGTTAGAGCAAACAGGCACTTTCGATCCCAACACATCTTCAGAATTTAGAACACCGATATATAATTATAAATAAACACTGGTAAGCGACATGACGTCCGACTGCAGCTGCACGCAATCGAGTCACACGAAGAACTCGAACTGTTGATTTTGTGTCTTCAAAACTAAAACGTTCCTCATCATCGGAGTCACACTGAACGGAACCTCAGCAATATTACTCATAAATCTACTGCGAGAGAAAGCGAGGCTAGTTTCTTAGCGCACAGTGGTGTGTGTGAAAGCACCCTAAAGCATGTTTTTATATGCAAGATCATCAGGATCCGTAGCGGGGGGGAAGGAATGGAAAAACTGTCCATTCGCCATCTATTATATCTTATCACACCTATAATAGCTCTTCTTATAATTAACCTAAATCACTACTTATCTTATCTGTGGAGTAACTAAAAAACCAAGGACAAGAATTTCATCATAGCTCCTGATATTAGAAAAAGAACTGAGATATCAATGCACTCATTTCCTTCATTCATTTTCTACGCCGCTTAATCCGAATTAGGGTCGCGGGGAGGTTAGCGCCCATCTCAGCCGACTCTGAGCGAAGGCACGGTACACGCCGAACAGCCAACACACACTCTCACACCTAGGGGCAATTAGGAACAGCCGATCAGCCTACTGGGCATGTTTTTGGACGGTGGGAGGAAACCGGGGTACCCGGAGGAAACCCACGCAAGCACAGGGAGAACATGCCAACTCCACACAGAAACGCCCCGTGCCCGGGAATCGAACCTGGGACCTTCCTGCTGTGAGGCGAACGTGCTAATCACTACGCCACAGTGCCGCCCCTATGCTTATTCACATATATGAATATTTGCTTGAGTCATATATTAATGTTTTTTTTTTTTTACAACTGCCATTTATACATCCATTATTCATTATACTACAGTGGGAACAGTGGGATTTCTGACTGGTGCACTATCTGAGGACTATAAATAAAATAAAAAAAAGAATAAATAAATTATCCAGAGGGCATAATGATTAAATCACAATGACAATCACGGGTTCATCCCGGTCACTTATAATAATGACGGCGCCACCTTTAACTCTTTAAAATGGAATAATAAACTTCAAATTTTTTAATTTCACTTGAGGTTGTTTTCCTTGTTTTCATGTGGTATATACACAAAAACTTTGAGTTTAAAACCAGTCATGAAGTGTGGTTTTCTTCCCTTTCTGGGTAGTACACTCCGCTTGAAGCACGTGAAGTTCACCTGTAGTTAATATACACTACCAGGCCAAAAAAAAAAAAAAAAAAGTCTCTCACACACAAATTTGTTGTTCCTCCACCTTTATCCTCGCTTACAGCATGTAATCTCCACGCCATCGTTTCAACAGACTTGAGCAACAAAACATTTATTCCCATCCAGTGTCGGGTTCATTTCTCACCGACGTCTTGAATCGATGAGGGAAAATCTGAACCCCTCCATAAAGTCGTCTCCGGCACATCCCCAAATCTTTCAATAGGGTTAAGGTCAGGACTCTGGGGCGCCGATACATATGAGGAAATAATTCCTCGTGCTCCCTGAACCACTCGCTCATTATCTGAGTCCCCGTTTTATATCCGAGCCATCAGGGAAGAAAAAGTGCATTGGTGTGATAACCTGCTCATTCACTACATTCAGATCATCAGCTGACTTCATTTTATTGCCACATTAATGTTGCTGAGCCTCGACCGGAACAACCGGAGCAACAACGCCGTGGAGATTACATGCTGTGATCAATGATAAATGCTCTACAAGAAAATATTAGAATGTGCAACTTTTTTTTTAGGCCGAGCCGTGTATGTAAAATAAAAACTGTTACACTTGATATAGTTTCCTTTTATGGTTCTGTGTAGTCTATACTTGAACTATTGGATACCTCAGGCTCAGTGTATGTTGCAAAACTGAACAGTCCCCTCCAATGTTCTGACTTGGGGGACAGAATTCCGGGGACTACTGTATTTAGCCTCATCCTCCTCAACTTCGGCGAATAATTGTTAATTATATATCCTGTTTGTGGATAAGGACCAGGAGGAGAAAATGCCTTTAGCTGGGCAGATAAAGCAGGATGACTATTCATCAGACATCATTACATTAACAATATGTATTACAACTATTTGAGACAAATGTATAAATTAGCAGGGGGTGTCCGATTAATTAGAAACATGACCATTTCCTAATAACATTCACACTATAATCAAAAGGAACGACTTCACTCGTTCTCGGGTTCTCCTTGAACTGCAGCTCATTAATTCTGTTAAAGTGGCAGTAAAACGGAGAAGGTGCTCAGACACGCAGCACAATTAAACAGGACGCATATCGATAAGCCTGTTATCCGTTTAGCCGTCCGTTAGACGAAGAGGAGTGCTTCCTGCAGCCTGCTCACGCTGTGACCCATGAAATTGCAGACACCGCCTAACGAGTTAACGAACTGAAGATGTATAATGGCAGATGCACCCCACGAATACCTAAAGATCTACCATGCCCTGCAGAAGCTAGTTTACACTTCAGCTAAATGGAGATAGAGAGATAGAGGTAGAGGGAGAATAAGAGTGAGAGAGAGAGAGCAAGAGATCAGAATTTGAATTAGAACCAGGTGCGTAGTGTGAAGTGGGCCACTTGAGCGTTCAGACGCAGGTACGTTCTAACATGGCTGAATAACAGTTTGTTCAAAACGTAATGCTATGGATTTACATGAAATTTCTACCAGAGGCGGGGCTTTGGACTTCTTCGATTTCGGAGATGATCCGGGTCAAATTTTGGATCCAGGAACTGTTTAAAGGATTCTTTAACATTGTGAGACAGGACAACTTCTTGGTAGTGTGGAAGGAACAACAAGGGGTGCTCTGTTGTGTACGTAATTGTTTTTTTTTTTCCTTTCGTCAGCATGGCGGAGGTTTACGCTCTGAGTGCTCTTAAGTTTATTTTTAAGCGGTGAGGCATGAAGGACCTGAGGTTTAATAAAGTTTGTTCCCTTTGATAAGTGTGGAGGGTGATTACATACCTTTCTGCGTTTCAGTCTGCCCCAGTCACGGCCGAGGATCCAGGCCACCAGTGACTTGCACATGGAGAAGTAGTTTCCCACTGTATGAATCCCTGCATGAAGAGGAAGAACCATGAGCAAGCATCGGGATCAGATTCGCTGTAGTTCAGCCACCATTAAATAAATAATTAATTGCCGTTAAAAGTTTTATTAATCATGAAACTCCATTCGATAATCCTCGTGTCCGAAGCGCGGGTTTTAAACCCAAACCCACCGACATTCTCGTCTCCCCGAGCCAGTTTGCCCCTCCAGTAGTCGCTGGTGATGGGATGGAGGGACGCCAGGTATCTCACGTCACACACCGTTTCTCCCCATGTGGAAACCTTCTTCTTACTGTATTTCCTCCACTGGAGATATATGGATCGGAGCTGGCGGTTTAGCGGAACTGGTTGACGAAAAAGCCAGTACGTGAAGAGCCACTGGAACCTGCACTGGCTGTACTGGTGGTACATCGACTCCAGTTCAGAATGATCTAGAGGGGGTGGAGGAGAAGTGAGGAAAGTGGACAGGGGGGAGATTTTAAGAGCCTATAGAGTTCTTATCTCAGGCTGTACTGAATTTTCATGCTAATGAAGTATTGACTACTTAAAGAAAAGTCAGAACTCTTAATCGGGTAAACAGAACCAAGAACCCAATCTAAGCCGACAGGATGGAGAATAAGAACTCAAAACCACGAGTCAGTCGACGGAGGCTCTTTTCACTCAGCAGCCAATTACGACACTTTGAAGTCACTCAGCGGTGCAAAAAAATTGGATTACTGTATTTTTTTTTCTTCCCCCCTTCAAAAGGCTTCCGAAGGCTTTTTGGTAAGGCAAGAGGGCGAGAGTGCACAAACAAGAGGGCTGTGACTAAAGGTCTTCAAAAGGACCGACTGCACTTCAGAATAAAAACCTGTCGCAAATGCCAGACTCGAATCATGTGAAGCAACTTTAACCTTCCCAAAACAAAACAAAAAATTCACACACACACACACACACACACACACACACACACACACACACACACACACACACACACACAGGATTTCTCTCCTCATGTGTAATGAATAAAATCTTCATTAATTGTTTTTAATGTTATGTAATGAACGATGTTACAAAACGTATTCTCATTCAGTTTGATCAGTGAGGCCCAATGCTGAGAATTTTTTAATTCGAATCAAATTACATTTATTTTACGGAGCGCTTTTGACACTGCCGCAAAAAAATCTGAATGTAAATTTAAAAATGTAGAAACTTATCCCTAACGAGCAAGCCAGAAGCAAACCAGGCAAAAGAACTCCTGGAGAAAAAGACTGGACCCGACTGGACGAGCCGTTGGAAATCATTTCTCCTCAGTGACTGTATACTACAGAGTCAAAAGGTGCTGATAACGTAAACAGGAACTGGAGCGGAAGCTTTTAGTCTATATCCGATCATGAGCGATGAAACGCCTATTTCTGGTGCGAAATCGGAAAATAGTACGCTACAAATACTCACTGAAGGCGAGGTGGATGTCACTATTTAATTCCACAACATCCACAAAGTCTGAGACAAAAAACATCTGTTTTAGTACGTAATACACAGAAGCATCAGCCCATCAGTTAAGTTTTTAAAATCGGGACTGCCACATGAGCCCCAGGCACATACACGAGCAGGTGTATAAGAGTCTCTCTAACCCTAAGAATTTAAACAGTACCGGTATCGGTCATCCTTACAGCGTAATTCGTGCATATGTAACATGTTTAAGCGATACAGAGATTTTAACATAAATGACTATAAAAAGCATAAAATCGGGTCATTTTATTCAGTTTTTTTATTTCATTATTAGTGGGATCACTAGTGGAAGTGACACAAACCCGTTGGTCTGTTTTGAAACAGCGCAAGTAAACAAGCAGATCTATTCAGCGAGCGACATTTTAGGTGTTTTAAAAAAATAATAATTCAACAAGCGACTATGGCAGCAATTTGGAGGAAATGGGTGTAAATGGTGACCTATTTGAACCAGAGAGGGAGGAGTCTCTTGTGGAGACGGTGAGACGTCACATTCTAGTGTCTCCGAAGACGAGGACGCTGCCAGAGATGAGCGTGACGGTGAATCCAAAACAGCTTACGCAGCCAACGTTTTGCCGACTCAGCTTTCCTGTCGTCAGTTGGTTTGGGAACAAAAAAACTTTTTCCGCAATTTCCACACTTGATGGTTGCGCAGCTCAGAACTGGACTATAATGCGTTATGATGAACGGGTCAGTGACGCAGCCCAGCCAATCCACCGAGCCCGCGTCACTAACAGGCTGGAACAGCCAATCAGAAAGTCAACATGTCTCTGAGCATATCCAGTGTCGCAGCACTCGCATGTACTTTCAGAAGGGGCAAGGACTGATGTTACCGGAGTTTTAAACAAGATTTTATAGGTTAGATTTAATATTAAATATTACAAAGGCATTGCAGGTGAACTCCAATCAGAACCAAGCGCTGTGTAACTAACAGCGTCTGCTAATCAGCTACTCGCTCGGAGTTTAGTATATACTACACAGGAACACAACGAGGGGGGGAAAGGGACTTTTATGAATCGTTTTACCATTTTAAAGTGTAGTAATGACGTCATCTGTTCCAAGTGACCTTAACAAACTGTGAGTGTACATCGACTTCAAAAATGATCCACTCATTCCTTTTTTTTTTTTTTTTTTTTTTAAATACCAAGATAGCGGACCAATCAGATCACCCCTTTCCTGTGTAGTATACTAATAAAAACAATGAGACTTTTTCTGGTAGATGACATTCAACACATTTCCTCCAGAGAGCTCGAATCACACCTTCTGGCTAATTAAACCAATATCTATACCGATGTAAAAATCTAATTTAGATCCAATGTAACAAGTACAGCAGTGTAAATTTCCCTTTCACTGTAGATCCATGTGGTAAGAAGAGAGGAAACGTACCGCTGCTTTGGTGCTGCTTAAGAACGTAGTGAAAGAGCATCGCTGTACTGCCATGATGAGAGACCGCAAAGTTATACAAGTCCCTCCATTCCATCCTGAGCGTCTCGTCACCTTCTGGTTTCTCTAAAAACGTTAAGAATTTGATTATTTAACAGCAACACACTGCGTAGCCTTACAGACTGGAAACAAGCCATCAACTGCAGAAACAATCGTTTTTCACTAATTATTAAAAAAAATCAAAATAAAAATCTGGTTACTACAAACCCGATATCAGCCAATATACATTAAGAACACCTGCCTATTTGTGTCACCAAAATGGCCCCAACGCATTCTGTTTGCCTCTGCTTGGATCAGCTGATTGTGATTGGCGGTGTTCCAGACACCCACACTCCACACCATGAAGTACATCACGATTTATGGACACCCACCCACCCCTACAAAATGGACCCCAACGACCCCTTCCATACATGTCAAGTAAGCCTCAAAACCCAAGGAATAGCTTTCGCGTGCAAGTGCTTAGAATTCACTGAAGTTAGGGCACCTGGCCAATCGGAATCCAGATTAATGTGGCATAACTATATTATCAGATAAACTCTTAAATCACAGGAATCAACGCATAAACACTTTAATAATCTTATATTACATTGCATTACAGTTTGAAATCATGTGAAGAAAACTACATTTGAGGGGAAAGAGGGTTAGCGTGAAAATGTTGCTTGTACCACGTCACGGATTCCTACGCAACCCGCCATGAGTCACTGTGATCTGAAAAAAGGTGACAGGACTACCTTCAACTTTCTCTGTAAACACCTCTCTGGGCATGCCCCACAGCCTCTCCACATCAGCACAGGGGAGCCGCACGGCAGGTAAAGGCACTCGCTCCTCCAGTACGAGCCACTGTGTCCAGTACACGTAGGGAGGAAGCGGCACTTCAGCAAACAGCTTCTCCTGAAGGGACCGGTTACAGTGGACGTTTCGGAAAAGGGCTCTCCACATGAACACTAAACGAAAGGCGGTTTTGGCGGTGTAACCGGCTGTGGTGATGTTCGGGAGGAATACCCCAAACGAGTCCTGACCACACAGACATTTAAGAAAAATAAATAAATAAAAAGTAATTAGGGGATAAACTTAATTACCAAATTATGTGCAAACATTAACTCAGGGGCAATTCAGCCTTGTATCTTTGAGATAACTAATAAAGAGGTCCTGCAGGGTCATTTCTGCTTTGAACCGACCAAGTCCAAAAAATACCTTATGCTTTTCTAATGTACTTCATTCCTGAAAAATATTTTTGAAGCCACTCACTCATCTGCCAAACCGCTTAATCCTATTAAAGTCACGAGGACGCTGAAGCCTACCTCGGCTAACACTGGGCACAGGGTGGATGCACCCTGAACATATCGCCGGACCAACTCAGGACCAACACACACCATTCACACTCAAAACTCACACCTGGGGCAATGTGGAACAGCCAGTTAACTAATGTGCGTGTCTTTGGACTGTTGGAGGAAACTGGAGTACCCAGAGAGAACCCACACAAGCACGAGAAGAACATGTAAACTAAACACAAACACCGCAGGGGTTTAGTGTATATTTTTCTATACTTTTTTTTTTTTTTAACTATAACAGAAGAGTCCTGGAAAAGAAGGATTCAGACTGAAGTAATGAAGTCACACACTGGTGCAAAATATTTTATTTCAAGGTACAGTGCAGAAATGAGCTGCTTTCTACAAATCCTTACAATAGTGTGTGCAGTAGAGTAGGTTGACCAGATAGTAAAGGGTATTTAAGTATAAGTATAATATAAGTTAAGGGTTATTTTTTTAGGAGTCCTAAAGTATAAAATGATCATTGCTGTAAGCACCTCCACCAGACTCGTGCAAAGCATGTCAGTTGCTTCTGTGCTGATTTTCAACTTGTTTTACTGTCGCATTTGTTACTCAAACAGAAATCAGAATAACTCACAATCTGATCGATATTTTCATAAAATTGAGATCCACCAGATTCTCTACACCGACTTTCAACTAGCTCTACTATGGCTTTATTCTCTTTCTCTCTCGTTTTTTTAAATAATCATATACATTAGAATAATTTGCGTAATAAATAAAAATTCTAAGTCAAATTGCTTTCATCTTAAGTTTTTGATCTTGAAAGGTTTTAACTTTACATGCACATATTTGCTCTATCAAACTACGGATTTATCATCTGAATCTTCACAAGACAAAAACAAACCAATAAACAACAAATATCACCATTATTAATATGATCACTATTATTGGGCGGCATGGTAGTCAGCACATCCGCCTCACGGCGAGAAGGTCCTGGGTTCGAGTGCTAGGCTTGGATGTTTCTGTGTGGGGTTTGCATGTTCTCCCTGTGCTTGCGTGGGGTTTCCTCCGGGGTAGTCCGGTTTCTTCCCACAGTCCAAAGACATGCACATTAGGCTAACTGGCTGTTCCAGATCCCCTGTAGGTGTGCGCGTGAATGGTTGCGTGCGTGTTGGCCCTGCGAAGGTCTGGCGGGCTGTTCAGGGTGTACCCCGGCTTGTCGGCTGAGATAGCTCCTAATAGTAGGATAAAGCAGTTGGGCATTTTTGAGACTATTATTCATCCTCAAATACAATATTAATCTTTCTGCCATTAATGCTAATGTGGCCAACAAAGACTGTGCTGCCAAATTGATGTCTGTCTTTCCCAGATGGCTAGAAACCAATATCATAGTTTAAGACTCTTTGTTTGTTAGTTGGTACCAGGATCCACTGTTTACTATAAATATCATCAACTGGACGCTAATTGGAGTCAATTGGTGCTAATTGCTAGTCACTTACCACTGATGTACACCAAATAGTTGTGATGTACACCAAAAATAAAATGTAAACAAGCGTATGAGCCTCAAATACACTGTGTTTGCTAAACAAATCTTACTCTTGGATGATATTTGCTGAAATAAATTTCACCTGGAAGTGACGAGTCCACAGTGAGTCACAGGAACAAACCCAGAACAACCTGCAACAGGTGCTGCCCAGCCTCAACAGAGACACCGGCTCCAGGTGGTTTAAAATGACAACGAGCACCTCGTCACTTAAATATAACAAACCAGGGTCTGTATCCGTGTCACGGAGCTCATTTTTACTCATACTGTCATCCCTGTTAACGGATAAACAGGAGAAATGCTCCAGCAGCCCGCTCTCCAGGCTCGTATCGAGATAGGCCATACCAGCCGGTTAACAACCAAGCGCCGCCATCTTGGATAACAGACTTAAACAGTTCAGGCCGTACCAATTTACAACATGGGGGTCAGAGAGCACACGGAAGTTAGATTATCATCCGTACTGGCAAACACATACAAATTTAAAAGGTTAGAATTTAGTAAAATGTAGACTTTAAATAGTTAGTCACTATTCACAAATCTGGGCTTATTTAATACATTTTATAAGTGGTGACACTGAGAGGTATTCCCCTATTTACATATTTAATTAGATAGCTCAAACATTAAGGATCATACTCGCAACCGGGTACTGGTCACGTGACTAACAATGGGCGCCATATTTGCCATTTTACTAAGTCTAATCTAGGTTACATAAGTTATTTTATTCACTGCAGCCAACAGCACCCTTTTTATTCTACAAATCAGAGCGGAAGACAACACGTGTACAAAATAAAGACGATAACTTGGACCGATAATTAGAACTGCTAGGTGGAATCCTCTGTCCCTTTCACCTGTCAAATATGGCGCCGGTACTTGGCAGGCTAGTCACGTGGGTGTGACGTCACGCCACCTACTAGATATATGTATTTTTTTTTTCTTTTTATATGTTAGAAGGGTTTTTTTTTTGTATACATAGTTCATATCGTGTGATAAGAGTGTTAAAACATGATATGGAATTTAATTTACACTGTAGTGTAAGTAATGAATACAATACTAGGATGGTGCTGTTGTAGGAAAATAATCAACAGTGGTGTCGAATGATGCTGCTCAGTGCAAAGCAGACTTCAGTTCAGCACGTTCCAAAAGGTTTTCATACTCATCTATCACTCGTTGGGGTGATAGGTGACACTATTAGGGTCACGGGGAGGCTGGAGCCTATCGCAGTCACTTGGCAAAGGCAGGGTACACCCTGAACAGCTCGTTAGACCATCACAGGACCAATACACACACACACACACACACACACAAACCATTCACACTTACATCCACACAATTTGGAACAGCCAATTAGCCTAATGGAGGAAACCAGTGTATACTGAGAAAACCCATGCAAGCATGAGGGGAACATGCAAACTATACACAAAAATGCCTAAGCCCCAGATTCAAAGCCAGGAGCTTCTTGTTGTGAAGCGGACGAGCTAACCACTACACCACCGTACTGGGTTTCCTCCAAGTACTCCGGCTTTCTCCCACAGTCCAAAGACATGCACATTAATGAGTGTGAATGGTTGTGTGTGTGTTGGTCCTGCAATGACCTGGCGAGTCATCGAGGGTGCACATTGTTTTCCCAAGCAAGTGCAGTCTGTCGCACTGACACTTGTGCACGTGCATTATACTTCATGGCTCATAACCCGGTAGATCGCGGCCTTCGCATATAACGCAATGTGTACTTACATACATGCAAGATAACAGTATGGCTTGGGAAGATCCAATAGTTAGGGTTAGGGTTAGGTTTAAGGTGTGGGTTAAGGTTAAGGTTAGGGTTAAAGTTGATCTGCCCATTTATGGCAATTTGCCCTGTACTTTACTAGGAAATTTTTTTTACATGTCCAGGGTATGCCACGCCTTCACCCAGGGTCAGCTGAGATAGGGTCTATCCTTCCCATGACCCTAACAGGATTAAACATGTCAGGAAATGGATGGATTGACAGTTTGTTGACTATTCAGCGACATCCACGTTGTCTTTTTTATATGTATTTGGTGCATATGTGGTATACATTGATTTTAACTGGTAGTGAAATAACAGTGGTTTTAATGAATTCCATTCTTCTTTCATACTTTAATTTATGGAATAGTGGAGGCTTATTAAGTAGGAACTATTAAGTAAATGAGTTCTCTGTGTAAATACCTGCCACCTGTTATTGTCAGTTTTTAAGGAGACAGCTCAGTTATCACAACAGCATGTTTAATTTCAAGAAGGCAGAAGAATATCCATCTAAAACAAACTTCCAGTCATTTCTATTAGCATACCTCCTCCGTGTGTTCTTCCTCAGCTGATTTAATGCTATACATTCAGTCATGTTGAGCTTTAAGACAAAGATCCTTTATTTAAAGCGACAACTCAGACACATTAAGAATTCCAGCACATAAATGACCAAAAAATAAAAAATAAAAATTAAGTATTTACTCAAAATAATAACTTTATACATAGACTTTACTCAAACGCTGATAATACTTCAAAGGACTATGACGTGGCCGATGGCCAGCCATAAAACAAATTAAATATAAGGCAAGTGCATTTAAGTGTGTTTTACAAGATTACAACCAAGCTAGTACACATTTTATATTTAATACAAAGGAAAGTGTTGTATATCATCATAAAATAATAAAAACACAGAAACAAAAACCCTTTTCTTTTGTTCAAATAGACATTTAACCAAAGTGGTGTAACAGCAAAATTAAACGGATAAAAGAGACCCATAAGTGTGTGTTTCATTCCAGTTTACTGATAAGTAATATATTTTAGCTTTCAGCTGAGAATGCACTTTCTAGTAAATCTACACAATGCTCTCAGACAAGTGGGAGACTGACACTATTTCACCAACATTACCTATATATGGCAAGGCACTGGCTCTTAACAAATTTTATACTTTAATGTAACTCAGAATAGATTAAAGCAAAACGGAATCAGAAACGAACCGAAAACATTTCTCCTCTTTACCCCAAATGTACTCGATTAGCCATAACATGTTTGGTTTTAAATGTTTTGCACTGGACTTATGAAGCTAACATAGCTAACAAGTACATGTGTGAGGGATTGAACCCTTGGAAATGTATTGTTTTATCAATAAAAGTAAACACCAGCGCTGTGTGATGTGGCCTTTTACCAGTCCAGTATTCACAATTTTCCAAAAATGCCTCAAAGTCTGCTTTATTCATCCATCCATTATCTGTACTGCTTATCCATTGGGGGAAGCTGGAGCCAATCCCAGCTCGCTTTGGGTCAGCGGCGGGGTTATACCTTTAACAGGTCATCAGCCTGTCACAGTACTAACACAGTCACAAACCACCATTCACAATCACATTCATACCTATGAGTAATTCGGAATAGCCAGTTAGCCTAATGTGCCCACGCAAGCACGGGGAGAACATGCAAACTCCTTGGCTGAGATTCAAACCCAGAACCCTCATGCTCTACTATAATTATGTCCAACTCATCATCATCATTTGCCGAGCCACTTAATCCCACTAGGGTCGCAGAGAGGCTGGAAACCATCTCAGCCGCCACTGGGTGAAAACAGGGTACACCCTAAACAGACCACCAGGCCATCGCAGGGCCAAAACACACACACAAAACCATTCACAATCACACCTAGCGGCAATTTAGAACAGCCAATTAGCCTAATGTACATGTCATTGGACTGTTGAAGGAAACCGGAGTACCCGGAGAAAATCCACACAAGCACGCAGACAACACGCAACCTCCACACAGAAACGCCCTCGCCAAGCCTGGGACTCGAACCCAGGTCATTCTTGCTGTGAGGCGGACATGCTAACCACTACGCCATTCTGAGTGATCACATCTGAAGATTCAACAATGCTGTAGTGTATAAAGCATATAGCCACCATTTTAGCACCACGACTTCATACATCTACATACAGAGGACATCAACTGAATCAGTTACATCATTTATACGTAAAAAGTTTTATACAATAACAGTCCGTATTAAGAAAACTCTAAAACACTTAAATGCGTATGGCATTCTCGATAAAAATCACTTCAATCGTACAATTCAACCTATATACTCTAGGCCACGCCTCCTACCTGAGCCTGATTCCAGCTTCCTGAGACTGTTTTCAGATACCAGTGTGTTAGACAGTGACAAAACCTACATACACAAGACATGAGACTAGTTTTAGTGATGATGACTATGTGAGGATTCAGGTGAAATTATGCTGAATTGGTGGCTATAAAGCTTCCTGCTAACTTGTTAGCCACATTAGCTTCCTTTCTCCGATGCTAAAAAGTTTGAAAGCAAATCTGGCTCATTCATTAAGTTTAGCATAAGGATTAAAAATTGATATTTTACATTTTATTTTTGGCCGATTTGTTCCTCGAAAATATTAACGATAGCAAAAAAAAAAAAAGAACGAAAAAATGCACGTTAAAATTTCAGATACACTGAAACCTTTTGTGCTCATTTAGGAAAATAAAAGTCACAATTTTGCACAAACAGTCAGCACAGACCCTTAAACACTTAAACTGCTGCGTGTGGAGGCGATGAGGTTTATACACGATGGATCCGAGACCGTCCGAGATCACTGCTACCTAGTCACAGTTCGTGATCACAGTGTACTTGTTTGCTACGTGGTTATATACATTATTCTGCGATTATCATTCACTTTCTACACGCTGCGTGAGGGGCCGTGGATGGTTGCTTGCGGGAGACTCCACCCCCTCAGGCTACCCGAACCCGAGGCTCATCCTCTATCTCCTGCCCCAGGCTGCTGTAGGTCACTGAAGGCTCCAAGGGCCCGACGTTGGGCGTGTCTGGGACGGGATTTCCGGTGTTGCGGAACTGCTTATAGACACGAGGGTCCTGTGCCACGTAGGTGGAGGAGGAGGAGTAGATCACCAAACCAAGCAAGATGATGAAGAACGACAACAGGTAGAGAGCTGAAAACTGAAACAGGAAGAAAAAAAGAATGTTAGCGTGACACAAAGGTGTAGGTAAGGAATAATACTCTTGGGTTGTGCTGTTATAGGAAAATAATCAGTGATTAACTGGTACAAAGCGCTGACACGGGAGACTCCTTCCAAAATTCGCACAGAACATTTGACCTTATAAACGAATACTGCTCAACACTGGACCAATCAGAATGAAGAATACAACACTGTTGCAGTATAAACATGAATATCTTGTGCAGTGCATCATTTGGAGCTTGGGATTAGGAAGTTTTTTTAAAGTTCGTGTAAGTAGTGTGAATATTTTTTCTTGGTTTCAGAATTATTGGTGCCCTCGTATTGAATATTTCATGATGCCTACCCTGAAAATAATAACAGTACTGAGCCTCAGAGACACTTTCAGACATGCAGGACATTCCAAGATCTGAAATATTCTTCGGGCTGTAAATGTAGGAATCCTGTTCAGGAAGGGGACGACATCGTTCACGCTACACTGTTTCATTTCAAATCTGTGTGTTTATCTAAAATAATGACCATCTGTCTCCTTTACTCATCACTCTCACTCATTTGCCGGACTACTATTAGGGTCGCTGGGAGGCTGGAGCCTATCTCAGCCGACATGGGACGAAGGCAGGGTACACCCTGAACAGCTCCCCAGACTATCGCAGGGCCAACACACACACACACACACACACACACACACACACACACACACACACACACACACACAC
>JBCNYH010000017.1:3771385-3785052 GCA_039654325.1 Tandanus tandanus | reverse complement strand
TCTTTCTCTCTCTCTTCCTCCCTCCCCCTTCTCTCCCCCCCTCCCTCTCTCCCCCTCTCTCTCTTTCTCCCTCTCTCCCCTCCCTCTCTCGCTCTCCCTCCCTCTCTCTCTCTCCCTTTCCCTTTCTCCCTCCCCTCTCTCTCGCTCTCTCTCTCTCTCCCTCTCTTTCTCCCTCTCTCTCCCCCTCTCTTCCCCTCTCTCTTCCTCCCTCCCCCTTCTCTCTCCCCCTCTCTCTCTCTCTTTCTCCCTCTCTCTCCCCCTCTCTCTCTCTCTTTCTCCCTCTCTCCCCTCCCTCTCTTTCTCTCTCTTTCTCCCTCTCTCCCCTCCCTCTCTTTCTCTCTCTCTTCCTCCCTCCCCCTTCTCTCTCCCTCCCCTCTCTCCCCCTCTCTCTCTTTCTCCCTCTCTCCCCTCCCTCTCTTTCTCTCTTCCTCCCTCCCCCGTCTCTCTCCCCCTCCCTCTCTGAAGGACTCTAATAATCATTAAGATCACCTCTGCCTAATCAGGGGCTGTTAATCGTGCTCTGAATGAGGCTGTTTCATGACTAACAACGTTTTAGTGAAGATTAACTGACAAGCACTGGCCAGGGGGGTGTTTTATTACCGAACCACTCTCATACACAACTACTACAGCCAGGAGTGGATGGCAAACAGTGTCTGTACATTCTTTTACTCACAACACTATGTCGATAATGAGTAATTGATGGAGCCACACTCGGCTTAACCACTGCTCATCTTGCTCACGAAATCAAATTAGATTTTTTTCAACACTCGATACAGTGACATGATAAATTTAGGACATTAAAAGAATATTATTTCCAACCAACTGTCACAAAACACAACAGAACCTAAATAACATTCGTAAGTAGATTTCACTTCACATCACAAGCCAATGAAAACTCACTCATTCACACTCCCTGTGCTTGCATGGGTTTCCTACGGGTACTCGGGTTTCCTCCCACAATCCAACGACATGCACACTAGGCTTATTGGCTGTTCGAAATTGCCCTTAGGTGTGAGTGTGAGAGGTTGTGTGTGTGTAGGTTGGCCCTGCAATAGACTGGCGAGCTGTTGAGGATGTACTCAGCCTTCACCCAGAGTCGGCTGAGATAGGCTTCAGCCTCCCCCCAACCTTAGTAGGATTAAGTGGCTCGGTAAATGAATGAATGAATGAATGATTCACCTTGCTAGCATCATGTGCTTCTGATTCATTAGTCATTCCTGTTGTCTTGTTTTAAGCTCTCGCCCACAAAGTGGCTCGGGAACTATAGGAATGGGTTCCATCCGTCCGTCTGTCTGTCTGTCACACTTTAGTTTCCAGACATTTACTTCCCATGCACTGAAGCTGGGTCTTGCTGGCTCACTACTATGAGTGCTAGGATGAGTTTGTGTGTGAGTGACCATTACCTGCTTTTAAAGGTCACAGAGGCAAAACTGTATATTACATTTCGGGACATTTTCTTGCAGTGTGCTAAAGCTGGGGCTCTCAAACTTGCTATGCTTGTTCTATATTGGTATATTATGAATAGGAACTGCCCTTATATGCCCTTATATACGCTCGCATCTGATTAGAGCATTTGATTAGAATGCCTCCCGAACGCCTTCCTTGTCCAACAGGGTCGACCCAGAACATGTCTCTCGGCTGGTCTGTAAACGGCTCATAGTCCCTTCTAGAAGAGCCGGAGGAACTGGCTGGGGAGAGGGACATCTGGACCTCACTGCTTAGGCTGCTGCCCCCACGACCCGACCCCGGATCAAGCGGAAGAAGATGATGATGAAGATTAAATGGTCCTTTCGGTGGGAGCATCTGGACCCCTATGGTCTATTTTTTCATATTAAATTATTCTGTTCCTTGTTTCCCCTTAATCAGTTTGTATCTGAGTTTACAAACTTTTAGTCCAGTCCTTTTAGTTTCGTTCCCAGTCTCACATTTTAGTCAAATGACCAACCCCCGACTATAAATTGACTTTAAAAGATGCTTGATAGCGAACACTGACCTGCACGCTGGTAAGTGTGGTGTACTGGTAAGCCTTAATGACCAGGTAGTTGGCTTCGATATCAATCACACCGAGGATCATGTACTTCCACCATCGTCTCTTCAGGATCGCCAGCAAATTCTCCTCTCCTGAAACAGAACAAGAAAAGCTTTTTTTTTTTTTTCAGTCAAGTTCAAGTTTCACTCCATTTTCCCCCAATTTGGCCAATTCCCACCCACCAGGGACCGACCCCCTTTTATACAACAGCTACTATGCTACCAAGGAGGGCAAAAGGTTCCATGTGCTTTTTTCAGAACACATCAGGTGTATCCTTTGCTGTATCACAGGGCAGTGTAACACTCTTAAAAAAAAAAACGCTATCCACCATCTTCTACATACAGAAGCTCTCAAAGCCTACGATTGGCTAGTTTTGCTGTGATTGACAGGGGAGAGAGTATACCATCCCACCCTACCACCTAGAAAGCCTGGAAGACACCTCTGTCACTGTATGCTACCGTCATTCTCATCATCACTCACACATTTGCCAAACCGCTTAATCCTACAAGGGTCACAGGAAGGGTGGAGCCCATGTCAGCCGACACTAAGCATTGGCGGGGTATACCCTGAACAGCTTGCCTGACCATCACAGGGCAACACACACGAGCATTCATAATCACATTTCAGGACTTTCTTGCTGTGTCAGACATGTTAACCACTACGCCACCATGCCACCCACTGTCATTCTATTTATTTATAATTATTTATATTACAATAAAAGACTAAACTAATAATAAGAAACTAGTGTATGCTATGAATGCTGCTTCTCGGCCGCACTTCACTGTTGCGTAGCATGCTATCTGAAACCTAGGGCTAAACATAAAGTCAAGATTAATTAGGAAGCAACAGCAGGTCAATTACTGCAACAAACTAGAAGGTAAACAAAAGCATAGATCTCAACATGCCCACCAGAGACTCAATCTACCACTGGAGTGGAGAAAATGCTCAAATAACAACGATCTTTATTTGAATATTCTTTGACACTTTATCTCAGCTAAAGGATAGCAGTAATCATCTGACACAGCAAGAACTTCCGTGACGTGGAATAAATGCTGGAGTCGACTATTATAATTGGGGGGGAAAAAATAATCCCTTCGCTATGAATTGTGTGGTAGCAGTAATTGGGCCCTAAAGACAAAATCTCCGGTCTTCTTCTTCTTCTTCTTTTTTTAACACAGTGGATCAGAGGAGGACAGCTGAGACGTAATTAGCTCTTTTCAGACATTACATGGATAGTGAGAGCTGAAAGGTTAGAGTTCTGTGTTAGTCACCAGAAAAACCTGCCACACAGCCAAAGTTCCAGTAGGTCCTTGAGAGCTCATTAAGTATTAATGATCCGAGGGTGTTGTTAGCTCAGTGGTTAGGGATCTAGTCATGACAGCATCACTAGTATTGGCTCTCCTAGGGGATTACCTTGTACTGAAGTACCTCTGAAATCAATAAAGAAAAAAAAGATTTTTAAAGCACAGATCCGAGTAATGGCTCCGTCCCTTACAAATGGCTGAGCGCAAAAAAGTTTACAGTGCTCCACATTTTATCTTTTATTCATTCACTTGCTTAACTTAATCCTATTAGGGTCACGGGAAGGCTGGATCCTATCTCAGCCGAATCGGGGCGAAGGCGGGTTACCCCCATCACAGGGCCAACACACACACAACCATTCTTACACTTACGCTTATTGCATTTGGCAGACACCCTTATCTACAGTAACTTATATTTATCATTTTTATACAACTGTGCAAAGGGTTAAGGGCCTTGCTCAAGGGCCCAACAGTGGCACCTTGGTGGTACTGGGGATTGAACCCTTGATTTTCGGATCAGTAATCCAGAGCCTTAACCAATGAGCAAATACTGCCATAAATGGCATAAAATGCCATTACCACTCACACCTAGGGCCATTTTAGAGCAGCCAGTTACATGTCTTTGGAATGTTGGAGGAAACTGGAGTACCCTGAGAAATCCCACGTAAGCACAGGGAGAACATGCAAACTCCACACAGAAACACCCTCACGAGCCCGGGACTCGAACCCAGGACCTTCTTGCTGTGAGGCGGACTGGCTAACCACTACACCGCCGTGCCGCCCATTTTATCTTCTACCCATTCTAATATATCATTCAGGTACTGAGTTTCCTGTTGTGAACACATTTCAAGACACAGCTTGAGATTCATCTCCGTAAACTCATTTTATATGGTTTTTCCCATACACCCCGAGGCCATGTTTTATTTAGAGCCCACACAAGCAGGCTAATTTGCGTGTGTAATGGGATAAGTTGCGTGTGCATTTAGAAGGCGGGCTGCAAGTGATTTACAAAGAAGAACAGCGTGGGAGAAGTTGAAAGAGGAAAACAATATATGAATGAGGGTTTTGTGTATAATTGTTCATGATAAGTCCCGGCAAGATCGGATCTCCTGAAAAAAAAATGCTGTTTGAAAATGAAACTCATTACACAGAAGATAAATGATGCGCCAACTGTAAGGCTAATTACTGACAAATTATTCAACATATGAGAAATATAAAAGTAAAATAAACGAGTTGCGATATGGGCACGTTCGGGTTTCACAGGCTCGCTTAAAATTTTATTGAAACTAAAGGGCCCAACGTGCAGCGAATATCTAATATGAAACCAAGTTTACGGTGATAAAGCAGCAATAATTTCAGGAGTCATTATTCTATGGAAAACCTGGGGGACTGTTTTGTTAAAAAATCATGGTTTTATGGAGTCTGTGCCATTTTAATACTTGCTTTTTCAGTCGTACTAATATGCGCCTGCAATGATCCTTCCTAAAAGGCTTTGATTCCTAGACTCAAGGCAGAGCATTCTCCCTAAGTGGCGTACAGCAGTGGTTAGCACGTCCACCTAACAGCAAGAAGGTCTTGGGTTCGATTCCATGGGTGCTTCCGTGTGGAGTTTGCATGTTCACTCCGTGCTTACGTGGCTTTCCTCTGGGTACTTTGGTTTCCTCCTTCAGCCCAAAGACATACACAATGGGCTAACTGGCTGTTGTCCAGACTTCATATCCCTCTGTCACTTTGTCTCAATGCGCGGCCATGTGTCACATGACCGAACACACTGTCAAATCAAAACCTACTTACTGATTGTTAGGTAAAACTGGGCATACAATTTTTATTTTCTTTTATTTCTCTTCTTTGATAAACAATGGTAGTTATGAGAAATCCTGCGCCTGCACAGATGAATGCACTGTAACTATCCTACCATCCTGTGAACTGCACAGTGCGCTTTCTTTGAACTGACCAATCCTGTGTTGCTTACCACAATGACAATGTCTATGTATATAAGCCTTAAATGTTGTAAAATACCCGGGAGAACTGATGAACAACAAGTCTGTGTGCTGTGTTCCTGTTTCTTCCCAGGATCCTGGAGGAAAAGGTCAACTGTGAGCGCAGAAAGGGTATTTAAAATTAAGGGGTTCTTCGTTTGCGTGCACATCGTTCGTCTTTTTCTCTTAATATTCAGTGTACACAAATTAAAAAGTTGAGCGTACCAATGATTCACCTACACCGACTGTGATGATGTCACAAGGAAGGGCACTACCACCCTGGCACATTCCACCAGCACAGCTTCTAGTTTTGTCTTCATGTAAACCTTTAGTACGTCATGTCCTGAGGGTACGTTCTCATTCCTACAATACCCAACATGCTAGTTGTTTGTAAATCGATCTGTGACAGACGCTTAAGTCCTGAAGAAAGCTGTATAGTCTACTGAATTCTCCCAAGGACATGATTCTCAACCTGATAACTGCCGCAGAGACAGAGGGAGAGAGACGGCGAGCTTATACCCAGGTACATTTTCTTAATCCTGTCAAAAATTTGTGAATTGATTTACAGAATCATCATGTTGGTTAAATCATGAGAAACTGCCTAATAACTAGACATGCATTCATTTTCCAAACTTCTTAATCCTACTAGGGTCGCAGGGAGGCCGGAACCTATCCCAGCTGACACTGGGCGAAGGTGTGGTACACTCTGAACAACTCGCCAGTTCATCGCAGACACAACCATTCACATTCACACTTGGGGGCAATTTGGAACAGCCAATTAGCCTAATGTGCATGACTTTGGACTGTGGAGGAAAAAAACTACCCAGAGTACCCAGAGGAAACCCACGCAAGCACCATGAGAACATGCAAGCTCCACAGAGAAAAACCCTCACCAAGCCGGGACTCCAGCCCATGACCTTCTTGCTATGGGGTGGACGTGCTAACTACTCAACCACCATGCTACCCCCAATAGCTAGACAGACAACAAGAAAACAAACATCCCTCTCACATACACACGAATACAGTCTGATTATGTATATATAAAAGGACAGTGACAGCATTTAGTCAGCTCTCTTCATCATCTCACACCAGGCTGGCAGTCAAATTTCGGTGGAACTTTGCAAACAAGCAGAAAGGTGATGACACAGGAAATCTCTCCGCACGATTAAACCCCTGTTACATAAGGCAGGAGATTTAAAAGTGTGTAATAATCGTCTGGCGAGCGCCTGTGGCCCGGGTCAAAGCACAGCTCTATGCAGTTCAGAGGAAAAGCAATTTAAATGCATTGTGTTCATGTGAAAGTAACCTGAGGACATGCAGGTGCTGGAAATGTGTTCGTGATGAGGATCAGCACCCAGGACGGAGCGCCTATTGAGCATAGCCGAGAGACAGAATATGAACCTGTCCCAGCCTTGACAGAGCGTTAATGAAGCCAGCTCGTCTGCCTTGATTGAGGATGTTTCCTCCACACACACACACACACACACACACACACACACACACACACACACACACACACACACACACACACACACACACAACACGATTTTAAACCTTCTTATATAACCACACATGTATAGGACGCACACTTTTCTTTATACGTATAAAGACAGACACACATAGGACTATACACTTCCTTCCTTCCTTTCTTCTTTCCTTCCTTCCAGGGAAGGTGAAAGCTTTCATATTTTTCCTCTGAGGCACATGAAACCAGCGGACGACAAATTTTCCATCTGCTGCTTATGCAATGTGCACACTTGCAGGAAAGCGCTATCTACCTCCTCCTGCATGCATGAGCTCACAGTCACACGTGATTGGATAGTATCGTAGTGAGAGACCAATTGGTATTGAGAGTGTGTCCTTCCCTGAGAGCACGGCCACTTTTTTCTCTCTTGGACAACCAGGTTGGACAGCTGTGGAATCATGGGTTTTGTGCTCTCCAGATGACAGGGTGAATGCCAAAATGACTATTAAAATTATTGGCACCCTTAAAAAAGTACATGCAATCCTAATTCAAATAACAAAGTGTCTTTTTGGCCCGGGGGTAGGGTGCTGGCATACTGATCCGAAGGTCGGGGGTTCAAGCCCCACTATCACCAAGTTGTCACTGCTGTCCCCCCCAGTGCAGCTAATTAAAGGTTATCAAAGGCCGGCCGTGTCTCTCACTGTCTGTGGTGAGAGGCATGTAAAAGAACCATCGCTGTCATTACTAAAGAGGAGGCCACTGGACTGCCGTCAGCGTGTTTCTGCCCTGCGATGGCCTGGCGAGCTGTCCAGGGTGTACTCTGCCCTCGCCCAGAGTCGGCTGAGATGCGCACCAGCCTCCCCGCGACCCTAATTAGGAATAAGCGCTTCAGAAAATAAATGAACAAATGAAGTGTCTTTTATAAAATTAGAGCCTTAAATGACCAAAATGATCTTGCTTGAGATAATAACAGCACCGAGTTTATGTCTAATAGTGTTTTCATGGCCCTTCGACTCTTCTCCACGCACAGCAATTCAGTCAACTTTCTATTCTCACATTCGTGTGTATGGATAATTTAGACCGCAGGACTGGGTTCAGGAAGGGTTCCACCAGCCACTAAAGAGTATCGAAGCGTTACTTCAGTGGGTTTGGGCAGTTTTCCTTGTAATAGTTCCCCTTTTTTCCCTCATAAAGAATGCTGATGGTGTTTTGACCATGAAAGATGTTTCCAACTGTAATTCCAGTAAAGCTTGGTGAAATCCAAGCGCTTTTAGTGGGTTTTTCCTCAGAAAAGGCATCCAAGAAGCTTTATAATGTGTATATATTGTGGTGAAAATGTTTGACTGAGCTAAATTAACATTTTTTAGTCAAACGTGGTTCAAACTAAAGACGGTGCTGCACATACAGTATTACAATGACTGCTTCCCAAAGAAAAGTGTAAATAGCTTCACTTTTATGAATTTCTCATTAAGAAATTAAAGAAAAGTTTCTGTGTGGATGTTCATCCCCTGCTTGCTTGAGTTTCCTCTGGATACTCCGGTTTCCTCCCACAGCCCAAAGACATGCATGTTAGGCTAACTGGCTGTTCCCAACCCCTGAGGAAACCCACGTAAGCACTGGGAGAACATGCAACCGCCACGCAGAAATGCCCGAGACTGGAAATCGAACCCAGGACCTTCTTGCTGTGAAGCGGACATGCTAACCACTACGCCACTGTGTGGCCCGTGTGAGATGTGGCGTAAGAAAATAAGTCGAGTTGGTCAAAAAAATTTAATGTTGTTTTATGGTATATTGTAAATGTACTGGTCTTTAAATTAAAGGGTCATCTGCAAATTTTGGTGGAACCAATCCAGTGATGTCGGTGTAAATGTTACAGGTATCATCATCTTAAAAGAAAATCAAATTTGGGTAAGATCAGCTGTAAACTTTGGGTTCAAATTAAAATTAATACAGATCACGCATTTATTTGTCCTAGATTGTCATATCGGAATTAACTTTTGTTACAATAGAATTTTTGTTTAATGACACCCCCCAACTAGTGAGGAAGGATGTTTCCCCAACTCACACTAATTTGCCGAACCGCTTAATCCTACTACACTAGGCGAAGGCAGAGTACTCCAGAACAGCTCGACTGACCATCACAGGCCAAAACAAACAACCATTCACACTCACACCAAGGGACAATTTGGAACAACCATTTAGCTTAATTTGCATATGTTTGGACTATGGGATTTTATTTTATTTTTATTTTTTTTTGGATTTTGAGATACTGTATTAATCCTGCAGGGGAAAATTAGCTTCTGCATTTAGCCCATCCAAAGTGAGCACACACACATGTAAACAGTGAGCACACACACATGTAAACAGTGAGCACACACACATGTAAACAGTGAGCACACACACTCGGAGCAGTGGGCTGCCAAACACTGCAGCGCCCAGAGAGTAATTGGGGGTTCGGTGCCTTGCCCAAGGGCACTTCAGCCATGAAGGTGGAGGAAGGAAAAATGCTGCTCACTCCAACGCCGCCACACATTTTCTTGGTCCCAAACCCACTTCTCTAACCATTAAGCCATGGCTACACCAGAGAAAAATGGAGTACCCGGAGAAACCCACACAAGCGCTGAGAGAACATGCAAGCTCCATACAGAAACACCCGAGCCTGGAATTTGAGCCCAGGACCTTCTTGCTGTGAGCCGGACGTCCTAACCACTACGGCAACGTGCCACCCTGTTTCTCCAAACTGCTTGAGTAGAAATTTTGAACAATGGTGTCTAATGTTTACTGTTTGGCCTGTTTTCCTGAAGGGTGACTCTATTACAACTGATTTATGAGATATAACTAAACCCATGAGTAAAGTAATACAACTCCTGCATCTGGATTTTCCAATACACAATGACATCTCCTAAACATCCAATCCACCGTAACGTCCGTTCTACTCATTAGATTACTCTCTCTTGCTGAGGACTTCACAAACCCTGCCACCTTCAATCAGCTGTTCTTCCAATCCTAATATCTCACCTTCCATTACAGGAAATATTAACAGTGTGTCGTCACACGTAGCAGATGAATTACACTCAACCTCATTACAGCCTTGCATGTGTTACTCTGAGAAGCCACTGAGCGTTGAAGAAATAACTCTTAGCTATTGAAATGTGCCATATTATTCCCACATCCTGTTCATGACTAGCCTTTATGGAGCAGCCCTTCTTACCAAGAGCTGCCAAAGCCACAAATGCTTACATTACAGATGTCATATTACAGAATTTAGAGAGGCTCTATAATAAGAAATGAACAGCTGGAAGGAAAAAAGAGGAAAAATACAAGATGGTGGTGGTGGTGGTGGAGGAGTTGGTGTCCTTTTTAGCCCCGTTTATGAAGAAACAGCAGCAGGGAACTGGACGGATAGGACTAATGACACGGAAGAGATTTTTAATCACTCTGGCAGTCCAGTGCTGAGTCTCCCTCCCATCGCGACATGCAGCTTTACATAGAACTTTACCTAAAGTTTAAAGAGCATTTATCATGTGTGAGCGCACTGCAACTACAAAATGTTCAGCATTTCTGCCAGCTGAGGTGGAGCCTGTATCAGGGAAAGCTAATTAAACCGCCTGGAGGAAACATAGATGCATCAGCTGTAGGCTGAGTAAAACACCTGGCTCACAAACCACATTGGCGAAAAGCTCGGTAAAAAAACCTGCACAAGACTGATTGAATGGAAGTGTGGATGGATGATAAAGCACAAATTTTATATCAGGACATATCTCTCTCACTCACTCATTTGCCAAACTCGCAGGGAGGTATCGCGGGGAGGCTGGATCATATCCCAGCCGACACTGACCATCGCAGGGCTAACACACACACCTAGAGGCAATTTGGAGCAGCCATTTAGCCTAATGTGTATGTCTTTGGACATGTGACATGCAGGGGTCCAGAGGCTGTCTCTCTGTAGCCAAGTTTCCATTGTAGTTTTTTGTATTAAAAATGTGACAAAACACTATGACCATGGCAGGACAACACATGTCTTTGGAGTGTGGAAGGAAACCGGAGTACCCGGAGGAAACCCACCCAAGCACAGGGAGAACATGCAAATGCTACACAGATACGCCCTCGCCATACACGGGACTCGAACCCAGGACCTTCTTTCTGTGAGGCAGGTGTGGTAACCACTGCACCACTGAAGTAAACTCTGTAATAGATAATGCTATAAATGGTTGGGTACAAGCTAAATTAGGAATATTTTTTTAACATGATTAGACTTTACCTGATTTTTCAGGATGCTTGGGGCCAGGGTGCATGACATGACATGATGGATCGTCACTCTCGTTTCTCATTTCTCAAAACCGAACTAAAAGCCCTGCTACATTACCCGAACTGGCCTTGATCAAAATAAAGTGGCGACATTCAACAGAGCATAAGACACTCTGCATAAAAGCTTCGGCGAGATTAATAAATAATAAAATTACCTTGGATGAATGAGAAATCTTGTCGTGGCAATTAAAGCGAGGCTGTGTGAGGACAACGAAGAGACGCGAAGAGATCATTCACAAAAGATTCTCATCTTCTTTCAAGTGCACACAGCCTTATTTTATCGTGCGCTCGAGGATAATGTCATCGCGCGGCGCCATTACTTATGTGCACAAGGATGGAATGACATGAGCACTAACATTTCTGGATGATTTCTGTGGTAAAATAAAAATTGGCAGCTTTTCAAATGTAATATGATTACCACCTGAGTAAGAGGCCTTTAACGGATTCTATTCACAAAATATACAAGTGTGTAGAACATCATCATTATTCGCTGAACCACTTCATCCTGTTTGGGTGGCGGGGAGGCTAAGCCCATCTCTGAGAACAGCTCGCCAGACCATTGCAGGGCCAACACACACAACCATACATACTCACACCTAGAGGCAATTTGGAACAGCCAATCTGCGTAATGTGCATGTCTTTGGACTGTGGGAGGAAACCAAAAGTACCCGGAGAAAACCCATGCAAGAATGGGGAGGACATGCAAACTCCACACAGAAACGCTCAAGCCTGGGACCCAAACGTAGGACCTTTTTGCTGTGAGGTGCACGTGCTAATCACTACGCCGCCCAAGTGTGTAGATGCAGGGTAAACTAATTTAAGCCTTAGAACCGATGTTTATTCCAGAAACGCTGGCACTGATTGGAAATGGAAGGATTTTCCACTGTAACTTGGGGGTGGGGGGGAATCACTGATTTAGCATTTATTCACCGATTGAGATTAGCATTGATGATGACTAGCTAGAAACTATATACTGTAGCTCGTTTACATGTATTATATCATTTACACCCCATTTCATTTAACTGGTTTTCAATTTCAAGTGGCGGAAATATGAGTCAAATATTTAGCATTGTTAGCATCTTTGTCCTGTCACTAGTTTGCTGTATTCCTAATACGAGCTAG
Source organism: Tandanus tandanus (assembly GCA_039654325.1). Taxonomy (NCBI): domain Eukaryota; kingdom Metazoa; phylum Chordata; class Actinopteri; order Siluriformes; family Plotosidae; genus Tandanus; species Tandanus tandanus. Next base: position 3,772,848 of record JBCNYH010000017.1, on the reverse strand, counting down.
CTTTATTTCTAGTTAATTAGGAGCTAATTTAGCACTCGTCCTGAAATTGATATACATTTTGTTTCCTGTCATTTCGTTGTGAGGAGGTTATCAAGGCTACATGCTAGCGCTCCGTGTGGAGGAACAAAGAGCCACACAAACTCAAGGTCAAATGCTAAGTGTGCCATATTAGCATTGTTAGCATTGATCAGATTGTGGCCTCTGTCTTTTGCTCCTTGCTGATATTTCAAACTGTTACTTTGAAGACACTGCAGTTTGCAATTTAACGTACGAGTATGATTCCATTTAATGATTACCGGTGTATCTGTGGGATTTTAGTTTTGTGCAGTAATTTTTCATAGACTGTGTGTGGATGGAGTGGCGCGGTGGTGTAGTGGTTAGCACGTCTGTCTCCCAGCAAGAAGGGCCTGGGTTCGGCGAGGGCGTATCTGTTTAAAGATTGCATGTTCTCCCTGTGCTTGCATGGGTTTCCTCCAGAAACTCTGGTTTCCTCCCACAGTCCAAAGACATGCACATTAAGCTAATTGGCTGTTCCAAATCGCCCCTAGGTGTGAGTGTGAATGGATTTTATTTTTTATTTTATTTTATTATTATTATATCCCATATCTTTATATAAGAAAAGAAAAAATATCCAAGTTGGCGTCTCCGTGTTGGGGATAAAAGGAGACAGGGATAAAAGTGACTTGGCCAATCATAGCGGTTAGCTGGTGAAGGTTATTGATTATCTCTCAGCATGGGAACACAACATAGTGGAACAGCTGTAGTCGTACTACACATCAGCACCTCAGCACCACTCTCACACTCTAATGCTATTTTTGTTCTCTGTCTCTGTCCCTCTCTGTCTGTCTCTCTCTCTCTCTCTCTCTCTCTCTCTCTCTGTCTCTCTCTCTCAAACAGTTAAAGAAAAGAACTTTATTTTCAAGATCAGATTTCAGTCAGAAGAAGGTAACTGACTTTCTGCCACAATCCTGACTGAATCTGTTGCGAAGACGATGACGATCACTTCTGGAGTTAGAATCTACTACTGCAAGTCAGGACTTGAAACGAGACTAAACAGCCACTGTAGTGTTAATAAAGCACTCTGTAATCTTCTTAGCACGTTGCTGCCTTTATTATTCATCACTCTGTTTAAATTTGAAATGAATGTGTAGGTAATCTCCATTTACATAAACATGACATACATTGAAATCAAATTCATACAGGGCCGTGTGAAGATTTGACTGAATACAAAAGAAACAGCAATATTTATGAGGGAAAAGTTATTTGTATTCAAAGCCACGTCCTTATTGCTACTTCAGACAAAAAAAATATAGTAAAAAAATTTAATTGGTGTTCGGCAGCATTTCTTATTACAATTAATAAATATAATGGGGTATAAAATGGGGCGGTGGTGGCCTGGTGGTAGGGTGCTGGATTACTGATCCCAAGGTCGGGGGTTCAAGCCCCACTATCAGCGGGTTGTC
>JBCNYH010000017.1:3755933-3770692 GCA_039654325.1 Tandanus tandanus | reverse complement strand
GTTTCTGCCCTGCGATGGCCTGGCGAGCTGTTCAGGGTGTACTCTGCCCTCGCCCAGAGTCGGCTGAGATGGGCGCCCGCCTCCCCGCGACCCTAATTAGGAAAATGAATGAATATATATAAAATGTATATCTGTCCGTAATAGGAGTAGTAAATACTCCCTAATATGGCTCGCCAGGCCGTCGCAGAGCAATACACACACAACCATTCACACTCACACTTAGGGCCAATTTCAAAAATTTGCAGTGAATGTCTTTGGACTGTGGGAGGAAACCAGAGTACCTGGAGGAAACCCACACAAACACAGGGAGAATATGCAAACTCCACACAAAAACGACTGCTCTTTGGACTCGAACCCAAGACCCCATATATATATATGTGTGTGTGTAAAGTGGTCCAGTCTTTATTCTGTGCTGCTTCTGACTTGATATGATTTCAGGCACTGAAAGCTAAAAAATCAACCCCGAAGCTTCAGTTCCACACATCAAAAAATGAGTCTCCTTATGCAGACACATGGAGAACACGATTCATTTTGCATCGGAGTGTTTCAGTTAAAAAGACAAGCTATTATATTTGCCTTTATTATGAATTCAGTTGTTTAAAAAAAACCCAACAACAACACAAGTAAAAATGTATTAGTAACGGATGTTATTAATTAAACTCACTCAATAAATCCATAAATTAATTTATTATCAATAAAAAAATAATAATTATTATTATTACCTGTGTATATTTCATGGTCTCCAATGCTGCTTGTTTTTTTCCTGTCATTTTTTTTTCCTAGACAAGAATTTTCCTTTAAGCCAGAAAAGAAAGGAGATTGCAATGTGTCTCTTATTAGCCAAGAATCGTTGTCATTGTAAAATGTTCCCACTGCATACAGTGAGGTTAACCCTCCCCATTTACTAAACACGCCATGCTGCTAACAGATCGATCCGCTAACCAGAGTTCAGCGCTCTTTTGGACACGGCGAGGCGGTCAGAAAACCACCAACTGCCTCTCCACGAAACCCACTCTATTTTTCCACACATTTTTTTCGCAGCAACTGTTGTCAGCTTTTCTGTGATTTTAGCAGTCCCAGACACACACATGCTCTTTTCTGTTGGACGAGTTCCACCTGGCAGTCTACAGCCCAGTGCTGACAGATTGGTCAGGCGAGAGCTGGCACCAGAAATCCACATTTATTTTTGATTCCTTGAACAATAGGGGAGAGAACCATATGCCAGTCAACCATTGTCCTGTTGGAAAGTGGGACATTTGGCTGGGTTTGCTTTCTCTCACATGGCTCAGGGGCAGATGGATACAGGACACACCACCCTGTGTCTATCATGTCACATTGGAAATACACTTTTATTTCCTTACCAGGATGCATTGTGTTAAAACACCATAAGAAGCAAAGATGCTAATATTACAATTATAACAGAGTGGTTTGTAAATGCCACCAGTCTATTACGTTCCAAATATAGATGCTTATTAGGCTAATAATGGCTACGACTAATTAATGTGCACAGTGTGGATGTGTGTATGTACAAGAAATGCACGAATGAGATCATGTGCAAAATAAGGCTAATCAACAGGCATGTATGTGTTGTTTGGGTACAACACCCAGGTGATCTTCGTCTCTCAAAGACACACCCAAAAGAGTATTCACTCACTCATTTGTCGAACCATTTAATCCTATTAGGGTCTCGGGAAGGCTGGAGCCTCTCTTAGCCAATCCTGGACGAAGGTTGGGTACACGCTGAACAGCTCGCCAGACTGTCACAGGTCCAACACACACACAACCATTTACACTCACACTCCTACTCACACTCCCACCTACGGGCAATGTGAAACAACCAATTATCCTAATCTACATGTCTATGGACTGTGGAAGGAAACCAGTGTACCCAAAGGAAACCCATGCAAGCACGGGGAGAATACAGAAACGCCCTCACCGAGCCAGGGACTCAAATCAAGGACCTTTTTGCTGTGAGGAGGACGTGCAAACCACTACGCCACTGTGCCACCCACAGACAAACTGTAAAAAAAAGAAAGAAATCAAGAAAGAGGCTAAGATTTTTGCAAAGAGCAACAGGAAAGTTTTTCTAATATATCAAGTCTGCATGAAAGACTAATGGAAATCAGGTCTGCTTGGGGAAAAAATCAGCAGTAGATTAGGAATTCCGGTGAAGGGGACAGCTAGTGGGGTGGAGTGGGAATGTCAGATGAAATGTATAATTAACAATTATTCAGTGGATGCCGCTAAATAGTCCCCGAGACGGTGCACACATATGTATGTCATACTTTGGGCAGAGCAGAGCAACTTGCTGCTTTTCTAAAGCTAACATATAACTTGAAAAGCCTCTGTGAAGATGTAAAATTCAGTTATTAAGATGCTTGTTTTTAAACTCATTCAAAGTTTTAGTATATACAGTATTATGTAAAAACATAAAATCAAAGTAACAAAATTCATTTTTAGTGGACAATGATTATACCACCTGCTCCAAGTGACTGTAAGAAATTGTGAGTCTTTGTCCACCATTTTGATTAAAGTATTTTTGCATTATCCACTTGGGATAATGAGTAATTATTGAACGAGGCGAAGTATGATATAGAGAATTATTGGACAACACTCTCTGAGACCGAATAATTCTCCATGTTCTACAAAAGTCAAATTCTATTATTGTTTTATTATTAATTTAAAACATTTTCCAAACAGCTATTCACGTTACTATGTTGCATGTGCCAAAAATCATTCAACTTATCCGAAGGCAGCAATGCAATAATTTGATTATCCGATGGCAATGATGCAATAAGTTTGGCTTGTTGAAAAATACCAAGAATTATCTGGTGTCTTTCCACCAATCAGAAATGAGAAAATATCTTGAATGGATAATAATGTCTATTAACTCCAAGAAAGACTACTATTCACAATTTACACAATTTCCTCCGGGATCAATAAAGTATTCTGATTCTGATTCCAATCAGATTGTGCTGTTCTTCTGTAGTTAATATTACAGTTTCACTCATTTAAAGACAAAGACGTGGTATTTTTTTTTATTTACTCTTAATGCTGTGAGCAGCCATTTTAATTTAATATCATGAACTGAGCACAGGGTTAAAGTTTAAAGAGACTGGCCAAAGTTTCCAAGTAGGAATGCTGTTAAGGGGATTTTCTTTGTGTTTTATTTATTCTAAAATTGATACAACTGAAGGGCAAGAATTAGATTTACAGAAGATTTTAAAGCTTGGTAATTTATTAATTATAGGTGGAACAATTAATTGCATTTACATCCAGCTTGTAGTTTTTGCACCTAAGGAAGAAGCATCTCAATTTGCATATACTTCAAACAACATGTAATTTTGTTACAGTATGTAAGATATCAGCGCTCCTGATACACCATAAATAAACTCAGAGTACAAACTGTCACAAAGCAACTGCTAAATATCACACCATAGTCACATTATACGAAAAATCTTTCCTGGCAAAAACATTTTTAGCAAAAAAAAAAAAACCTGTCAGAAGACAAGGATTGATTTCAGATTCCAATCTTTATTTAATTGCTTGGAGCATCTTCAGATCAGCTTTTGCACCAACAGATGTCGAAATTTGAGTAAGCCTACACACCAGATCTATCTTAAGACTGGAGCAGACAGAGAGAGAGATGAAAAAAGGAGAGAAAGAATATAAGAGAGAAGCAAACCAAGCCAGACAGTGTAATCACCTCTGACCCCGGTATATATGTATAGAGTCCCACCATACCAAGACACAAGGAATAAGAAATGTGAAATATTCAGCATATTTAACTGGGTGTTTGCATAGAGACAAATACAATAATAATAATAATAATAATAATAATATTAAAATCGAGAGAGAGGAGGAAAAATACCAAAACAAACACACACAAAAATTTGAGGCAAATCATTAATGGCTAATATTCGTTTCATATATTTTCATAATAAAAGCCGTAGTGCAAAATAATATTTAAAATAGTATTAATAGCTGTATATTCCTGGTATTTCTTGGAGCCTATATAGTTACCTGCTGATGAACAACACAATCATAGAAAGAGGCATAGTGAGTATATTATGAAGAGGCGTGGATAGTGGATGAACTCTTGATAGGTGTTCGAGCCTGGGTTTACTTTTCACTGCCTTAACGATTTCCTTGTTCATTTGTATCACCTGTTTGGTTAGTTTAATTATCCGTTTAACGAGTTCATGTTATGTTGAGCTTCTGATTTCGGCGTTTGCGTCACAAGCATTTATTTACCTGCGAGTCTGTCTGCCTGAGATAGATGGTGTTTTTTTATTCTGTGCGAGTCTGAGTGGTGGTGTATGAGCCTTTATTTTTGGGTTTCAGTTTCATTATTAATAATAAACCTTTCATCATGCAAGTCAGCGATACATAACAGCCAATCATCATCAACTCAGCAACATATGATATATGTCATGATCGATGACATGATGTATGATATACCATACATGACATTATATGATATGGCATGGCATTTATGACAACATATGGACATGAACTTATGCCATGACATAATATATGATATACAATATATGACATGACAGGACACAGGCCAGTACTATTTTATCTAGTGTAGTGTTTTATTTGTCTCAAACAGAACCGGTCACTGAGTGTAGCCATAAGCTAAATAAAAGCTGTCATGTTGACATGCATTTCCTCGGAGATTTCCTATCAGACCTGTCAACCGAATAAAAGTTTTTGGAGCTTTAATTAAAAGCAGCAACATCCCCTCTGATCAGCCAAGCACGGTGCTTCTTAATTGGCATAATATAAGCCAGCAATAATAACGCCAGACGGACACAAATGCCTTCATCTGAAACATTCCTATTAGCATTAGCCCAGTGTAATTAATAATGGACCGGCTGCATTAATATGAGGAGCCATGACTCATCTCTTCCACCGATAAGCGTCACAGCTCTGAAAGAGAGAGAGAGAGAGAGAGAGAGAGAGAGAGAGAGAGCACAGACAGTTTCCCCTTCTACAATCCCTCCTCTATCTGCTGACCCCAATTCAGCGGCGCCACAGTTTAGGTTTAAATCGAATTTGAGCAGGGCGCCAAGGGTCATACGAGTTCGTGAGGCGAGAAGTGAGGAATGGAGGAGAGGAAAGAGGAACGTCCACTCACTACTGGAGCCGAAGCAAAGAGATTGTGCCATGGTGTGCAGCCATGTTTACTGGAGCACTTAATAACGTTCCACAATCACCGGAGAAAAATAAAGGGAGCAAAGCAATTTGGCAGCGTCCGTTCGGACACACCACTTTGATGACTCGCCGCCCTGATACAACTAAAGTGTTCTGCTCGCTCACACAGAAAGTGCACAAGCCACAAAATAAAAACAACTGGCGCCTAATGAAACAACTGATGCCAAAATAAAAGATAAAAATATATATTTAAATTTTCGAATCAGGAAGTGAAACGGAAATGGTTTCATCAGCAGTTTTTTGGCCGTCACTGGATGTGTGTCATCATAGACCTTCTAATTCGAAGCTGTTGCTTCCTGCTTGAAAAGGAACAGGATATCCTTGAAAATATTTGTTCATAAAATATACACTGCGATTATGTCATGTCGGAATTATGATAAATGTAAAAACCGTTCACGTACAGTACCAGTCAGAAGTGTTGGACGCACCTTCTAATTCAGTTAGAACTGTTAGACTGTATGTTATTGCAGCTGTTAGAAAACAATTGTTCCCCCTCCAGGCTCAGTTTTTTCCTTCTCCTAAAATAATGCCTCAATCAACTGTACCCATAACTATGAAAAAAATTCTGCAATCAAAACTGTGATAAGTGCAGTTGGACGATCATTCAACTTGGAATTTTGGAAATCAGGAACTTGAGCAAGCGACGGCACGGTGGCGTAGTGGTTAGCACGTCTGCCTCGCAGCAAGGAGGTCCTGGGTTCAGCTCCTGTGCTCGGTGAGGCTGCTTCTGTGTGGAGTTTGCATGCTCTCCTCGCGCTTGAGTGGGTTCCCTCTGGGTACTCCGGTTTCCTCCCACAGTCCAAAAACATGCACATTAGGCTAATTGGCTGTTCCAAATTGCCCCTAGGTGTGTGGTCTGACGAACTGTTCAGGGTGTACCCCGCCTTTTCCCAGTGTCGGCTGAGATGGGCACCAGCCTCCCCTTGACCCTAATTAGAATTAAACGGCTTAGAAAATGAATGAACGGATGAGGAATGAGATTAAAACTTGGAACACTCTCTCCCTTTTTTCTTGGTGTCTTATAAACAAAGAAACCATGTATGTACGAGCCTGTATACCGAGAAGTATAAACCTGTATGTATGGGCCATAGTCTTACTTTCGATGGGCGCCAGCCTCCCCGTGACCCTAATTAGGATTAAGTGGTTCGCAAATGAGTGAGTGAGTGAGGAACTTGGGCAACTTGTCTGATGTTCTTCCACTGATTTAAGATTATTTAATATAAAAAAATATATATTACTATATTATATATACAGTATATATATAAAATGATTTAAATACATAAATAACACTTTTAAAGCATATTTGTTCATAAAATAAAAAATAACTGAAATAATATGGATTTTTGGTGGTCATTGTTTTCAGTATGTGAGTTCTGGTACAGTGCCGAGCCTAAGAAATTGTGTCTAAACCTTTGACTGGTACTGTATACAATCACACGGAAAGAGGTTTAAACTCAGGCCAAGATGTAGCACAAAATTAATAATAAAATCACCTCAAACAAAACTAAATAACTCGGTAAAAGGGCAGTTAAAATTTCAAGCAGCTGCTTTTAGGTTTCACTTTGTTCGTCTGTATTCTGGGTAACACAACTCACCAGGGTTGGCAGTTTTCAGCAAAATCTCCAACCCAATTGTGTCTAAACACACTAAAGACCAGAATCTAGTCCTAACAAAAACGATCCTTAGAAGACCCTTAGAGACATTTTGTTAATTTTCTCAGCCTGTAAAGCATGTCGTTACTGATGTACAGATATTATCCACTCCATAATTCCTCTTTCCCTTCACCAATCCGTCCCGTATCAGACTGCAGGTGAATGCAAGTGCAGGAGAAAAGATAATTAAAAAAATAAAAAATAATAATCCAAAATGTAAAGCAAAATCACTGTCAGAAAACAGGCAGGTGTCAGGCGCTCAGCAATCAAGTGCAAATCCGGAGCCAAAATTAAAAACCCAGGGAAGAAAAACAGGATCAAAACCAGAAGATAAAAGCAGGAAAATAAGGCAGAGGATACATCTGAATACTCATAGTTTTATACTGTTAGCACACATAAATAATATTCGAATACTTAGTATGGATTTATTACTAGTTACTCAGATGGCATCACGATGGCATAGTGGATAACACCTCAGTCTTACAGCAAGAAGGTCCTGGGTTCGTGCCCCGTGCCCGGCAAGACTGCATCTTGTATGTTCTCCCCACGCTTGCAAAAAAACCCCCAAAATTCCCAGAGGAAACTCAACACAGAAACACCCAAGCCCAGGAATCGAACCCGGGACCTTCTTTGCTGTGAGGCGGACGTGCTAACCACTGTACCACCGTGCTACCAGGAATGGTACTCCAGATGAAAAATTTGGGAGCTGTGGGAGGAAACCGGAGTACACCTCAGGAAACCCACTCAAGCACATGGAGGACATGCAAACACCACACAGAAACGTCCGAGCCTATGACCTTCTTGCTGTGAGGCGGACGTGCTTACCACCGTGCCGTCCTGATCGGGAGACTGCGAATGTAAAAGTGATATGTTGCAGTGGGAATTGTAGCTTGTAGTGGCCATGCTTTACTGTCTATTTGCGGCATGTTCTGGGAAGAATTTAGTAAAGAATTGGTTCAGTACATGACACGTCACTGCTTCTCTGTGAGAAGTGATTCAATTTAATTCCAATTACTGGCTATTAAACAAGGACTTGGAGGCTTGAAGTGTCTTGGATTTAACACAATCTGGCAACCCTGTCGTTAACCCCAATCTTGTTCATTCCTCCCTCTCCTCCTCCAAAGTCAGCAAGAAGCAGAGAAAATTATCGCACCAGTGGGCCTCTTTGCTACTTGTGGTAATTCCACTTCACGTTTTTTTTTTTTACCACTAGGTACAATAATATCTCAACGATAGCTCAGTTAGGGCAGTGTGTAAGCTGCATCATGAGTGTGCTACCGCAAGAAAGGTGAGAACTTCAACAGAATATCAACATAAGTTTATGGCTGTTAAACAACAACACTTTTTTAAAGGTGATATACTGTACGTGATGTTTAAAGGTGATATATGCACATTCACACAGTTTAATAATGTATGGAGTTGTGATGGAGGATGGATTGTTGTGAAATGGTATAATGAGATAAATGGCGTCCCACCTGCCCTAAGGACGAGCCTCTAATGGTTAAACCTAGTACACTTATGTGTTTGTTTGTTTGTTTCCTTAAATATTATGTAAACATCCTTAAAACATTGGGATTGCTTTCAACAAAAGAGCTTCGCAGAATATTAATCATGCAAAATCATTCAATTTTATATTACTGATCCTTCCTATAGTCCCCCATCACACGCACACAAAGACCACGAAGGGCGCACTGCGTCCTGAAAATTCCGATGAACGGAGTGGGGGGTGTGGTCAAAACGGAAAAATATACAGTTTTTCAAATTCATACTGTGTTCTTACTACATCCATGTCAGGTTCTTACATTGTCTAACGTTCCCACTAATTTCTTATCGTGCACATGATCATGTACGCACCACAACAAACTATACTCTTACTACGACCAATCAGATTGCACCACGCAAGTATCACATTCTCATTGCGTCCGTCTGGTCATTATAAGTTACCAATCCCTGCAGGGTGAAGGCTGACAGGTGCTTCCTCCAACGTGAAGATAGCCAACCTCATGTTCCATGCAGCTGCCATTTTTCATTCGTTCTGCAAGTATTCTTGTGTCCACATCTACGTTCAACAAGTCCGAACCATGCTTATACTGCATCTGAAAAGTCCCTACTAGGTTTCAGTTACATCGTTCTACATCAGTGCTCTCATTACCGCATCATTAATGAGTTCTTACTGTGTCCTCATTTGACCACGTCCATGCTACTTTTTTTTTTAAATGTCCAAAGTTCAACCAGGTCCTTGGAGACCATACCACAGCTTTATCGGGTTCTACTGTGTTCTTATGACATTATACAAATTCTTACTGCGTCCAAACACTTTTTTGAGGACGTAGAGGGAACGTCGCTGAGTCTGACTGGGGTTTTAATGACAGTTAGATGGGGCCGAGAGCCACAAAAATTGAAAAATGAGATAAGGTCATATTTTGACATGTGGATAAGGTCTATGCGTGCCATGACCTTCCTTATGACCTTGAATCGTATCGTGAGCATTTATCCCTGATTTAAAAAATAAAACTTTCATGTCATTTTTTCCAAAACAATCTTTCTGTTGGTCAGACCACTCAGGTTATCAGCCCCTCATTGAGTCTTTGATATGAAGTTCAGTGTGTGCATCAAGCATTTCATGAATTAAAAATTTCCATACATAAATGCAGAGCGGCTAACGTTTTCAGCTTTTAATGGAGCTCCGTGGAAACCTTCAAATGTGGTAAAGCCATAAGCTCGACTTTGTTTCTGCATCCATGCTCACGTACCCTCACAGGCAACCCAATATTATGCAAGCCGCCACCATTGGCGCTCAACGCAGTTGCACTTCACAGCTTATTCTCTTATTTACGCATGCATGTTTCTCTAAACTTACACATGCAAACATTCTTGGAGCTCCGCTTTTAGGCATTCATTCATTCATTCATTCATTTTCTGAACCGCTTAATCCTAATTAGGGTCGCGGGGAGGCTGGTGCTTATCTCAGCCGACTGTGGGCGAGGGCAGAGTACACCCTGGACAGCTCGCCAGGCCATCGCAGGGCACACTTTTAGGCAGTGCCTGAATATTTATATTAGGTTTGTATCAATCAAATTCCCCTTTGTAAATAAACCAGTACAATATCAACATACAGTTTCATCATTTCATTGATTTTGGTGTTGCTATGGAAACAATTCTTTGCCTAGTTTAAGGAAATCAGCGGCTCTGAGAAGAATCTCGGAGTGTGTCTTTTGAAATTACTGTAATTCTGACATGAAAGGACCGTTTCCAGGTCTGTCACCGCTACATCTGCTAACTTCAGTGAATATATCACATACGCTGCACTGAAGGACGCACTGCACATTTCAAGGAAGCTCTGGCTACATAACGCTCACTGTTAATGTGTCTGCATGAGCTCAAACACAGGACGTTCTCTTCAGAATAATCATCTTCCCAAGACATTTCAGGCACACCAGTATCAGAAGAGAATCTGTCTGAATGTTTTTATGTTCGAAACAAGAGGAAGAGGTTTTACCGACATTGCATCAGAAATACCTGCTTTATTTAACAGCGGCTGGTTTTGGAGTCACTGTCTTATTTTTTCATTTTCGAGAGGATATTTGATTTACTCAGGTCAATTATTGAAAGCACAACAGAGACAGGATACTTTTTTCCACAATCGCACACAGTAAAGCTGTATTATAGAAATGAATAAGCCAACCACAAGACATATAACATTCCACTGTCAGCAACACAAAAGACATTCTGAAGTCAATTTATATTATATATGAGACAGTACTGTGATAAATACAACCAACTGACTGGGATGATTCCATTAAATTTACTTTATTTCCTACCAGTAATTCATTTTACTCTATGATGCACATAGGAAAAAACATAGTTAAAGTCTGATTAATAAAATAAAAGATATAATGAAGAAGAATAAAGCATGGGAGAATGTAGCAGAGATCGCTATTCTGCGCATCTGGTGATTATACACAGCTAGTACAGTTAGCTGCTTTTGCTAATGTGCCAACATTCATTCATTCATTTTCTAAGCTGCATAATCCTAATTAGGGTCATAGGGAGACCATCTCAGTCGACTCTAGGTGATTGCAGGGTACACCCTGAACAGCTCGCCAGGCCATTGCTGGGCCAACACACATACAACCGTTCACACTCACACTCACACCTAGGGGCGATTTGGAACCGCCAATCAGCCTACTGTGCATGTTTTTGGACTGTGGCAGGAAACCAACGTACCCGGAGGAAACCTACGCAAGCACGAGAAGAACATGCCAAACAGAACTCCAAACAGAAACGCCCGGAGCCCGGGAATCGAACCTTCTTGCTGTGAGGCGAACGTGCTAACCATTGTGCCACCGTGCCGGTGATCAGATCACATCAGATCCAAAAACAGTGGGTGAAAGAAATATGCTGCATGTCAAGAGGAAGGATTTGTGACAATATGTGCATATTGTGGAAAACCCTGTCTACTGTATCTGTTCGGTATTAGCATATACTACACGGGGAATAGTGTGAACTGATTGGTGAACTATCTCAAAATTAAAAAAACATTATTCTGAGTGAATAATCAAAACGACGGACACTCACAGGTTACTTGGAGCAGGTGGTGTCATCATTATTTCACATATTTCGTGTATTATATACAAAAACACCTTTACAGAGGGCACTTATATTTCTGAATGAGTAGAATATCATCTGACTTGCTTCTGTCATGGTTAAAATATGTAAATATAAATCTCAATGTAGTTTGCTTTTCATTATGCTTTCGTGTAGTATATACTTAAACTCTTAAAATGAGTTAAAAAAAAAACACTTGCACTCGAAGCTTTCCTGTATTTACAAAATGTAAGTTAAAAATCTTGTTTTATTGCTTCTGTTCCCTTGTAGTATATACTAAAACAGCTATGACCTTGGTGGATGTTGCTAAATTGAAGAGTCTAGACTATTCATTGACATCCACCTCGCCTTTGGTGCATAATTATCAATTGTCATGTATTGTTGTTACAGGTCCTGAAGTTCATTTTGCTGTATAGTATATAGGTAAGGCTCATGAAAACTACGCCAGGGTATAAATACAGGCTGTAAATCCGTTAATAATGGGAATATAAACAGCATGTCCAGAGCTACTCAGGCATGTTCAAATTTTTTGAGACTGTCACCAATATTTCTCCTCTTAACAGTCCATCGAAATGACCCTCACATTTAAATGTTTTTGTTTTATGTCCGCAGACATGTTATGCATATTTAGACATGTTTTGGAGCATTTAGACCAATCACTACTTAATTTTTAAAAGTTTTCATGTATACTATGTTTACCTATAAGTACATACCAAATTTTCTATTCTTATTGCAGCTAATTGGGCTGCTTTAAACAAGGTTAAATCAGTCAATAACGTAAATGACAGCCAATAACGTAAATGACAGGGTCACAAATCACTTCTAACACGCCTTTATTCAAGGACCCACCACAGAAAAACTACTGGTCATCGGCTCCAGGGTAGCGCATCAACAAGATGAGCGACTATCAGCCTGGGGATCACTGGTTCGAATCTGGGTTGATGCCACAGCCATCCGTGACCGGGAGTCCATGGGAGCTAATTGATCGAGCTCTCACGGGAGGGAGGGATGAAATACACTCACTTCCCTGTCACTCACAGCGATCACCAGCCAATCATGGTACGAAGGGGCGGATAGCGATTTCCCTCCGAGTGTGTTAGGCCACCCCCAAATACGCATGCGCAGCAGTTCGTAAAGATGCGAGTGGCAGCATCACATGTCTTGGAGGGGGCGTGTGCTTGCTTACGCCCCTCCCTGGTTGGTGGTAATCGTTTGAAAGCGAAGGCAACACTTGATGGGTGGGAATTGGATACGACTAAAATTAGGGAGAAAATGGGGAAAAAAACAAACAAACAAAAAACTACTGGTGATTGGATGACACAGGTTTTTGGACATGGATCCTCAACGCTCAGTTTACCAGTCATCAAAACATCATTTTTCAAATTCGTTCATTGGGTGGGGTGGTTTTCATGAGTGTTCCTCCTATACTGTGTGCAGATGGGAAAAAAAAGTAAAGACATGGAGAGTTATTTCCATTCTAACCCCATCATGTGCCATACATTCTCGTTAGACACACCGTTTTTCTCACGAGACTATTTCCTAGAAATGTCAGGATAATGTTCCAGATAAAATTATGACCCACTCCTTCTTCAGTAAGTATGTTCTTTACAGTGGCTTACCCTTGATTCTTTCCCCGCTTGGTGCTTACTGTTTATGAGCACTGAGGGAGCCATCAGAGAACCATTCGAGAGGATTGGAGAAACGGCCACATGCAACAGTAATGAGTATAAATCCACTCATTTCTAAACGAAGAACTGCTCCCTTACCGCAACCCACTTCAATCAGACATCTTTCATTTTACAGTATCTACCACACCAATTTTATGTCTTCCTTACAGGGCCAGCGAGCGCTACTGTCGAACTGGAGAGAAATATTCAGTACCAGCGGTGTCCAAAAGGAAATCTAGAATTAATGATCCACCGGATACATGCTTGCCTTTTTTTTTAAAGATTACCGGGGGATTAGTGGATGGAAACTTGCTGCTTTTTGTTTAAAGATCTCTGAGAGCGCCTCAGGACACCAACCGCTTTGGAATAACTTCTTTTTTTTTTTTACTCTTGCACATTAACAGGCACGTTTACATTTAACATCTATTGTTAAATGTCTTAATATAGCAGCTTAGTTTTTCATAGGGAGGAAAACAACTAAACTGAGCAAGTAGCACAGAGAGTTAAAAAAAAAACATGAATGCAATCAATAACTCCAAAAGAATTAAGGATACTTTTTTTTGTTTGTTTGTTTTTTTTTTAAACTGGGCAGCATTGTGGCGTAGTGGATAGCACGTCTGCCTCACAACAAGAAGGTCTTGGGTTCGAGTCCCACTTGGCGAGGGTGTTTCTGTGTAGAGCTATATATTCTCCCCGAGTTGGTGTGGGTTTCCTCCAGGTACTCCAGTTTCCTCCCACAGTCCAAAGACATGCACATTAAGCTACTCTGCTGTTCCAAATTGCCCCTAGGTGTGAGTGTGGTTGTGTGTGATGGACTGGCGAGCTGTTTAGTGTTTTCCCCGCCTTCGCCCAAAGTCAGCCAAGGTATTCTCCAGCCTCCCTGCGATCCTAGTAGGGTTGAGTGGTTCAGCAAATGAATTTATGTAATTTACTTTACCTTTTTGATTTTTTTTTCATATGCTGAGCAAACTTTTCTGTGATAAATGTATGCTGTCTGTCTTCAAAAATCCTTCTGCAGCTCATTCAGCATCCTATCCAACCTTAAAATATTTGTATGGGCTCCCAAGTGGTGCATTGACAAGGTGCATGACTATCAGCCTGGAGATCGCAAGTTCGAATCCAGGTTGATGCTACAGCCATCTGTGACCGGGAGTCCATGGGTGCTAATTGGCCAGAGGGATGGCGTACACTAGCTTCCCTGTCATTCACAGCAATCACCAGCCAATCATGGGCATTCTTAAGCTCATTCGTACAAGGGGCGGATAGCACTTTCCCTCTGAGGGTGTCAGACCGTCCCCCAAATACGCATGAGCAGCAGTTCGTAAAGAGGCGGGTGGCTAGCATTGCATGTCACGGAGGGGGCATGTGCATGCTTAGGTCCATCCCTGGTTGGTGGTGGTCATGTTATAGGGAAGGCAATACTTGATGGGTGGGAATTGGGTACTAGGGAGAAAATGGGGGTGGGGGTAATACAAAAAAAAAATATATATATATATATATTTCGATATTATAGATCTCGTCTCATCTCATCTTCATCCGCTTCTTCCGGGGTCGGGTCGCGGGGGCAGCAGCCTAAGCAGTGAGGTCCAGACGTCCCTCTCCCCAGCCACTT
>JBCNYH010000017.1:3735523-3740523 GCA_039654325.1 Tandanus tandanus | reverse complement strand
CACAAGTAAGTTTTATTGCAAAGTATTTATTTAATAAACTCTGCTTTACTACACTAAAAAAAAAAAAAAAAAAAAAAAAGAAAGGTTGAAGGAGTTTTTTAAAAAACAAATCCTTTGCCGCTTTCAACTGAAACCACCAGGATAAAATAATCAAGGCCAATTCTTCCAGCAGTGCATTCCTCCAGTAATCTATTTCGACAGTCCTTCTTTCACTGAGAAGGTAAATTGCAAAGTCTACACAGCTTAATTACAAAGCTGACCTGGGCTCTGGGAATGACACGGATCCTGGGAGAAAAAGAGAAATCAGGAGTGTGGCCATGTAAGTAGTATCAGGGTGTCAGCTGATCAGGTGGATAAAAATAGCAGCACTGCCAGTTAAGCTACTTAAACGAACTCGCTAAATTTAGAAAGTATTTACAATGTTTACTGATTACAACAAAAATCATATACTGACGAGGAGCAGTAGGGGTCCAGACAGTTCGAAGGGTTTCTTTGCCATGGCAATTTGATGTCATTTTGTCAAGAGCATGGCTGTGTGCACTCACAAACAAATTAATGTCAATTGACAAAAGACCGGCCAAGACAGGCTCACTTCCTGTTCGGCAGCTTTACGGCCAAACCCAATCTCAGAACAGGAAATGACAAGTTCTGATGATCTGAGTATCAAAAACTCCTGACTTGAAATAGCAATCAGATTTTTAGATCAAAGCTAAATCAAAAACTATTTTGTTGTTGTTGTTGTTGTTGTTGTTTTTTTTTTTTTTTACCCCTGATTGGTAAGACGGTACACGTTTTTCTGGACTTCCTTTGGCCGACGCCTTGATTCAGTCCACCAAGTTTGGTGTAGATACATAAAAGTGTTGCTGGAATATGGGCTCAATTACTGCTTGGATGCTTCGCCATGACATTTCTTTAAGCTACAGCAGTGATGTTGTTAATGCTAAACACTAGATGCACTGTGCCTCCCATAAGCAATAACGTACCTTGAAATTTAGCCTGGGTGGCACGGTGGTGTAGTGGTTAGCATGTCCGCCACACAACAAGAAGTTTCCTGGGCTCGGGATGTTTCTGTGTGGAGTTTGCATGTTCTCCCCGTGCTTGCATGTGTTTCCTCCAGGTACTCCAGTTTCCTCCCATAGTCCAAAATACGTACATTAGGCTAATTCAGTGTTTCAAATTGATCCTAGGGAAGGGTTGTTTATGTGTTGTCCTGAGATGGTCTGGTGAGCTTTTCAGGGTGCACTCCGCCTTCGCACAGTGTCTGCTGAGATGCAGACCCTAGTAGGATTAGGTGGTTTGGCAGATGAGTGTGTGAGTAAGGGACATTTAGCCTGTTGGTAACACTACACAGATGGATGGATATTTTGGACTGTCCTATACGTTCCCATTTCAGCAAAATTCACCGAAGGGTGTTATAATTAGCCCCAGATTCCCGTGGTGGAAATCAATAATTACAACAGGCACCTTGCTCCTTCAGATAGTTGTGTAAAGCTCTTATTTATTCAGTTACCGACTCCGAGCACTCTGTGAGTCTGACATATTTCAATTTGAGATGTCAGTCATATTTATTACTGTTTTAATTACTTGTCGGTTGATTCTGAAGTTCCGCCCCTTTGAGAAAGATCTGAGACACTCTGTCCAATAAACATTAAAATACATATTTTTTATGTAAAAACCCACTCGCTGACACTCCTGTTCACTTTGCCAGGATGTAAAACAACATCTTTTAAATGTCTGTTCTCCAGTGAGCAGTAAACTTTCCTTCCAGTAAAGATCTAGTGCTCTTAAACCTGCCATAGGAGCCAATAAAAGCCGGGCTTCACTTCACTCCTGTCAGTGTTGTGCCAAGGGGAGATCTTCACACAGGCTGCACTGTCCACCAGAAACATCTAACATTAAAATAACGAACAGTGTGACAAGACAGTGTGATATCTGTCAAATCAAGTTCAAATCACTAAAATACGATGGCACGATGGCGTAGTGGTTGGCATGTCCGCCTCACACCAAGAGGGTCCTGGGTTCGATTCCCAGGCTTAGACATTTCTGTGCGGAGTTTGCATGTTCTCCCTGTTCGTACATGGGTTTCCTCCGGGAACTCTGGTTTCCTCCTACAGTCCAAAGACATGCACATTAGGCTAAGTGGCTGTTGAAAATTGCCCCTAGGTGTGAATGGTTGTGTGTGTTGCCTTGCAGTGGTCTGGTGAGCTGTTCAGGATGTACCACGCCTTCTCCCAGTGTTGGCTGAGATAGGCATCAGCCTCTCCGTGACCCTAGTAGGATTAAGCGGCTCGGCAAATGAGTGAGTGATGAGTAAAATACAGAACATTCATTAAGACTGATGAAAAATACAGACACATTTAATTTAGAAACATTTCATTTGCACATTTTAATAAAATTCTAGGGCTGTGCTGTGCTTCATATGTAGTCTTAAATAAAACTGGATGTCTCTCTTTTGATTGCCCTCCTCTCATATTCATATCCAAAAACTGAACGCAGTATTATGAGTAATAAAGTGAATACAGAAGAAGACGTCTTTGTATGAGTGTGTATCACAAAATACAGCAACACGCCACAGAAAACATGAGGGAACTCATCCGTGCGTGCAGGAGTAAGCCTGCTACACCTGCCTCCTCTAGATCCCTTCGTATGGTGCCGGGAGATGCCAGGTGCCCTGGCCGGCCAGGTTTGGCAGCACATGGACAAACACACACAGCCAGGGGCATCACACAGGGTAAACAATGGTTTAAACATGGAAGTAGGTCACATCCCATCGGAGCTTGTCGGCTTACTCCGTTCTCATTTGCACAAATAAATGTTATTCAAAACAAAAGTCTCATGAAAGGGTTTGCCGTAAAGCATGGATTAGGTTTCAGAGAACAACTTGGCTAAATGTCGCACAGACGGAGCTGTTATACCAAGTCCCACTGCGGCCATGGCACCAGCACCACCTGGGCTTGACGTGTTTCCACTACGACACATGATCACCGAGATTTACACCCACTAACACGGCGTCTAGTCTCCACCTTCTCCTCTGAGATCACACACGCACACACACACACACACACACACACACACACACACAGTAGGCAGGCTTTTTTTCTTATCTTGCATATTGAATAGACGCTGAGATGTTTCTCTCAGATTAGCACAGCATGGCACTGTTCACCTTCATTATTCATACATCATCTCTCTCATTATATTCCTCTTAATACATGCATTAATGTGCACTGAAAAGTGTTGGGACAGGTGAAGGAAGAGCATACTGTGTTTTTCATTGTATGTTACAAAAAAAAATATATATATATTTAGTCATGGCCGATTCCCACCCGTCACGTATCGCGTTCCCATCACACACGACTAACACCAATCAGGGAGGGGCGTAAGCAAGCACGTGCCCCCTTCGTGACGTGATGCTACCACCCACATCTTTACGAACTGCTGCGTATGCGCACTCGGGGGTGGTCTAACACGCTCAGAAGGAAAGCACTATTTGCCCCTTTGTACAAATGAGCTCACAGATGCCCATGATTGGCTGGTGATGTCTTTAAACTAAAACTCCCAGAGGAAACCCACACAAGCACAGGAAGCACACGCAAACTCCACACAGAAACGCACCGAGCCCGGAAGCTTTCTCGAAGAGCAGATCAGCTCTGCAGAACGGAGCCTTTACACGGACCACTTTTTTAAATCTCTACCATAAACTTTCACCCAGTAGCTGCAAGTTCCCAACCTCCGCACGTTCAATAGGTTCCCACATCAGATTGAAAACACTGATGTTTTCCTACAAAGCCAAAAATGGTCCAGCTACCTCAAAACACTTATCACACCCCACACTGCACCGCTCACTACAGCACTGCTCGCCTGGTCCCTCCATCGATCAAGGTACAGGAAAGATATGCATCTAAACTCTTCTCTGTCCGGGCACCGAGGTGGTGGAATGAACTTTCAGCGTCCCACCAAGGGAGTGTTCCCATTATACCCCCCAGTGATCAGATGGACCCCCCATGACCCTGACAGCTACAGAAGATGGATGAATGAATGTGATGCTGCCCTGTGTTACATTTCACATCAAAAGTACAAAAGAAAACTGAAAAAAGAGCTAAGTACATTTTAAACACATTTTACTCGCTCTTGCGTCCACACTCCTTAGGACATTCCTGCTCCGGTAGTAAGTGGATCAGTCTCCCTGGGGGGTCGCTGAAAGCCTGAGCGTTCACGGCGCTACTGTCCGCCTCACACAGTGCAGAGCTTCATTTCACTAATTCACCAAGGGATTAAGGGAGCACAAAGTGAATTTACACACGGTGGGAGAAAAGCCTCTTTAATCTGTTCTCTGTCCAGCCCTGATCTCTTCAAAACATCAATGCGACCGAAGCCTACCGTAAAATCCTCTCTTACAACAATACGAGGGGATTTTAAGGCAGGATTGGGAACTGTGCAGAAAAGCTGTGAGTGTATTAAATCTGCCACAAAGAAAATAGTACAGCCAGGAGAATGTGGTGGTGGTTTTCATTTCTGTAGTAGTTTTCTTAGACTCAAGGCCAGTTTAATTAAAGAATAATAATTAAGAAAAAAAAAAACAATGGCAAAAATAAACAGATAAATAAATAAATAAATAAATAATAATAATAATAAAAACACAGATTGAACAGTCTTTTGAAAGCTGTAGCTGTATGTAGCTCATATTAGCATGGTACTCTTTGTTTGTTCTTATCACCTGCTTTACAGTAATAAGTGATAAAACAACAGTGCTGTACGGCTGTACCATTTAGTCGTATGGTAGTTAAAGTCAGTGGTACCTTTGTGACAGTCATTTCTGTGGCTGTAACAGTTAATCTGTATAGCTGTAACAGTTAAGTAGTATGGCTGTAACAGTTATGTAGTATGGCTGTAACAGTTAAGTGGTATGGCTGTAACAGTTAAGTAGTATGGCTGTAACAGTTAAGTGGTATGGCTGTAACAGTTAAGTAGTATGGCTGTAACAGTTAAGTGGTATGGCT
>JBCNYH010000017.1:3674287-3691637 GCA_039654325.1 Tandanus tandanus | reverse complement strand
ATAGATAGATAGATAGATAGATAGATAGATAGATAGATAGATAGATAGATAGATAGATAGATAGGTAGGTAGGTAGGGGGGTTAATGAATAAAAGAGTGATGGAAATAAAATAGGTAGACAGAATAAAAGAAAGATACAGAGATGAATACAGATATATGAGATAGATGAAAGTAAAAAATTAATGAATTAGCTAGACAGATCATTAGACAGACAGATAAAATAGACAGATAAATTAATAAAAGATACAATTAAGAAAGAAATGAATTACATACAGAGGGATTAATATATACATAAATAGACAGATGGGAAAGATACAGAGATGAAAACAGATAGATTGCTTGAGAGATGACTAGGAAGATAGATAGACAGATAGATAGACAGACAGATAGATAGATAGAAAGACAGACAGATAGATAAATAGAAAGACATGGATGGATAGAGAGATAGACAGATCGATAGATATAGACAGACAGACAGATAGATAAATAGTTAGAAAGACAGATGGACAGATTGATAGATAGATAGATAGATCACTTTACTTGCTTTATTTATTTAACTGTAGGCTGATGTGCTGGAACTGCAGTATGTTGCGCTGTAAGACCTTCTGTTATCAATTTCAACAGTAACTTCTATCTCTCAGATTAAAAACCCAGGAAATGCTGCTGTTCATCACAAGCTCCATCTTCACACACATCATTCAACCAAGACCAAAATATGAAGTGAACATATAACCAAAAGTGATTGAACGTATAAAACAAGCCACCAGTTCACGTCAGGTCAGCAGACGCAGTGACCCGAGAGACCAACGGTTTAAAATGAGCAACTTGTTAGTGAGGCAGGAGGCAGACAAGTCAAGGTCAAAGTGTCAAAGACCCGATGTCACTTTCTGATCTCATATATCCGACGTGTCCTCGGTATACTTCTGTTAATGAGGCTGGTAGATCTCTGGTAAAGAGCACTCCTTCACACAACACTGCAACACCCAGGTCAGTGACGCTTTCAGACTTTTATCTTCTTTTGATTGTAGCCACGCCCCCAAGAAATGTGACTGGACAGGGATTACATTTCTGTGTGGCACTGTTGCAACACAGGGATGTAAGAGACAAAGAGGAGCTGCATTCTTACTATCACCTTGTCATGCAATCATGAGCAGAGCAACACACACACACATCCATTCACACTAACATTTACACGTAGGGGCATTTTGGAACAGCAGCCTAGAACAAATAACCTAAAGTGCATGTCTTTGGACTGTAGGAGGAAAGCGGAGTACCCGGAGGAAACCCACACAAGCATGGGGCGAAGATGCAAACTCCACACAGAAACGCCCAAGCCTGGAATTCGAACCCAGGACCTTCTTACTGTGGGGTGGATGTAGTAACCGCTACACCACCGTGCCGCCTCATAATAATAATAATATTTTTTATTATTATTAATATAAATATTCAGGTACCGCCTGAGCTCCTGAAATGTTTGCATGTGTAAGTTTACAGAAACATCCCTACATAAGGTAAGAGAATAAGCTGAGAACTTAGCACTGACGGAGGTGGTGCACTACTAATAATAACATCTGAGAGGGAAACGGAACACTGCGGTAGGACTGAACAGTGAAATGAAGCATGCTGTGTGCATGGAGATATTGATTTTTATGAAAAATAAGGTTTTTGTTCAATGTCATGGTTGCCTTAGTAATGAAAACATGAAAACAGTGTGTGTGTGTGTGTGTGTGTGTGTGTGTGTGTTGCAGCAGTTTCTGGCTCGAGCTTTAATTGAAGGTCATGTGTAGGTTACAAGGTCGTTTCCAATAGAGCTGAGATGCCTGCCACCTCTCCGTTGCCATGGAAACACTCATGCATCAGCGTTTTCGACCCATGCAGTGCTTGTGTTCAAGCATGAGGACCCTGTACACACACATACACACAAACGAGTGGTGTACCAGTGTGGGTTAAACTTTACACCCAACTTATACACCCACACACACACAATTCGATTGTTACACAGAGAGAAACGGGACAGTTTTGACTGTTTTGGTGTGTGTGTGTGTGTGTGTGTGTGTGTGTGTGTGATGTTTACATTGCTGGCATTTTGTTGACACCCTTATTCAGAGCAACTTTCATTTTGTCTCATTTTCATACTGTAACTAAGCAGTTGCGGGTTAAGGGCCATGCTCAAGGGCCCAACAGTGGCAGATTGATGGTACTGGGGCTTGAACCCCTAACCTTCTGATCAATAAACCAGCACCTTAACCACTGAGCCACCACCCCACATGTAATTCTATATCATCTGCCACTATAACCCATATAAATACAAGATTGCGCTAACTTAGTGGAGGTCTGCACTCTCTGATTACATTACCTCGGTGGAGTTCTGCACATTTTGATTAAATTAGCTTGGAGGAGGTCTGCACTCTCTGAGTTCATTTCTAGTTAGCTTTTTAATTAGCATTTTGAAATTATGTCAGAAGATCCATAAGGATAGTAAGATGGTGGGAACAGGAATGGTACAGGAGGTGTGCTGGGAGCAATCACACACCATGGAGCCATATTTCTTTATATAAACAGCTGTCAGCGAGAGGCCATGAGAATCTTTAATCCACGTGTACATGTGGGTGACTTACCAAATCATACTGTATGTATTCTGCCATTTGTGCACTTCTTTAAAGCTAACAGACCCGTGGAACGTTGTAATACGCTCCACTGAACAGTGTGATTACACACACACACACACACACACACGCACACACACACACACACACACACACACACAATCCTAGTGTGTATTATAACACTTCCCCCACATCACATGTGAGTAAACTCTTGTGTATTGATCTCTGTCCTGAAGCGTCCTCGGATTGAACCTCCAGATGCTCAGGGTTCATGTCAACGCATCAATCTTATGCGTGTGGACGTGTGTAGCATGTTCTCATCTAATCTAATGGGAAAGTCATGAAGAAAGTGAAAAAACTGCATGCATTCAGACCGGTGTCTGAATGCATGCTTTCGGAATGTTCTAGGTTCATTTGGAGGCTTCAAAGTAAGGAAGGACTGCACGAATGCAAGTTCCAGCAGGTTGTTACCTGATATATGACTTTAGTTTAGGCATTTCTGTGTGGAGTGCGCATGCATAAAATAAAACAATGATCAATTGTCCGAATTGAGTCATAATTAAATTTTGCATGTAAAAAAAGTAATAAACCTAAAATCTTTTAAAATATTTGAATGAAAAATTCTATAGAGAATACAAATTTAAATAAAAAAATTAATTAATTAATTAAACAATAACTATATTTTAAGTGGACCTGTGGTGAATTCGTGTTACTCGCTATTTAAAACGATCACGTATAACATCAGCGGTTCCTTTCGGCAACATCAGCCCATTCCCAATTTTAAAGTATGTACACGTGTTATGACTCTGGGCGTGCTCAGAGACATGTTGCCTTTCTGATTGGCTGTTCCAGCCTGGTAGTGACGTGAACTCATTGGATTAGCTGGGCTACGTCACTGACCCTGTACATCTTAACACATTTAGGCCAGTGTTGAGCTGCACAAACAACACGCGCAGCAATCACGGAAAACGTTTCTTTTTGTTCCTAAACCGACTGACGACAGCTGCGTTAGCTGCATAAGCCATTTTGGATTCACCGTCACGGTCATCTCTGCAGCGTTCTCGTCCTCAGAGTCACTAGAATGTGTTGTCTCACCATCTCCACAAGAGACTCCTCCCCCTCTGGTTCAAATAGGTCACCATTTACACCCATTTCCTCCAAATCGCTGCCATAGTTGCTTCTTGAATATGTTTGTTTTTTAATCACCAAAAATGTCGCTCGTTGAATAGATCTGCTTGTTACTTGTGATGAACAACCCCGCCCGACATCTTGACGTCACTTCTGGGAAAAAACCTGCCTGCCAACCCCCACAGTTCAGTCCCCGCTAGTAATCCACGGGATAAAATGACCCAGTTTTGTGCTTTTTATGGTCATTTATGGCAAAATAGGTGTCTGTATCGCTTAAAAGTATTACATACCCACAAATTATGCGGTAAAGATGACCAATACCGGTACTGTTTAAAAATGAAAGCTTAACTCTTTATTATTAATCAATTATCATGTTATTGTACTAGGTTTTTTTTGATTATTTGGTCTGTTTGGGGATTTAATAAAAGAAGGAGAGCTGCTTGTGTAAATGCGTGAGTGTACGAGCGTGCACGTGGACGTGATTAATGAAACTCTATTATAAAGCAAAACCCAGGCTTTACTGATAACTGTGTGGCTGAGTGAAACATTATCAATGACCAAACACCAGGCTTTTGCAAGAGCTAATGATGCATAAGGGTGCCATTAATCTCCTAAACCAAGAGAGGGGTGTCACTGAGGCGTAGTTACTCTACTGGGGGTAAAGAAGCTCTCATACAGCGTGTGCTATAAATAGACCCTGAAATCAATGAGACAGAATTCAGAGTCCATATGTTTATTTATCCGTCTGTTAATAGGAGCCTGTCTTGACTCAGACAGCTCAATAAGCGCTGAGCTCGAGTTAATCGATACTCCACACGGTGTACTGTGTGTACTCTGCTCTGTAAAGTGTGCATCATTTATACAGAGGATTAACACCAGGGCTCAGCTTCCTCTCTGCATGGTGTCAGTGTGAGGAACGATGAGGGTGTAGAAACTTTCTGTCAGTCGGCTTCATGCAGCGCCGGCGTGATGAACGGTTTCAATTTTCCACTTACCTTGCAATCTCATAAGAAATTATATGAATTTTCCATTTACCTCAGTGACTGAAATGTCTTTCTCTCTACACACCGCCTCAGCTTTCCCTTCCAGGAGCTTCTGAGAGCCGACCGTGGACTCGGTGCCGGTTGCAGGAACACAGCTTCTGCTCAAACATCTCACGTCACGTGGCTCCATCATCAGAAATCATTCCGTTTACATTATTATTCAAAACTACTTATTAAGAGATCATTTGCTATTTTATTATTTAAATACAGTTAAAACTTGGCATTGTTTCAACAAACTTACTGTAAGCAACATAACATTTATTTCCATCCAGTGTCGGGTTCATTTCTCACCGACGTCTTGAATCGATGAGGGAAAAACTGAACCCCTCCGTAAAGTCGTCTCCAGCACATCCCCAAATCTTTCAACAGGGTTAAGGTCAGGACTCTGGGGCGCTGATACATATGAGGAAATAATTCCTCATGTTCCCTGAACCACTCATTCATTGATTCATTTTCTAAGCCGTTTAATACTAATTACGGTCGCAGGGAGGCTGGCGCCCATCTCAGCCAACTCCGGGGCGAGGGCGGGGTACACCCTGTACACACAGGGCTAACACACATACAACCATTCACACTCACTCACCCCTTGGGTTGATTTGGAACAGCAAATCAGCCTACTGTGCATGTTTTTGGACTGTCGGAGGAAACCGAAGTTCCCAGAGGAAACCCACACAAGCACAGGGAGAACATGCAAACTCCACACAGAAACGGCAAGGAATCAAACTCAGGCCTTCTTGCTGAGAGGCGGACGTGTTAACCACTGCGCCAACGTGCAGCCCCTCCCTGAACCACTCGCTCATTATCCAAGTCCCCATTTTATATCCGCGCCATCAGGGAGGAAAAAGTGCATTGATGTGATAACCTGCTCATTCACTACATTCAGATCATCAGCTGACTTCATTTTACTGCCGCATTAATGTTGCCGAGCCTCGACCGGACCAACTGGAGCAACAACGCCATGGAGATCACATGCTGTGATCAAGACTTAATGCTCTACAAGAAAATATTAGTGTGTGCAACTTTTTTTTTGGCCAGGCAGTGTGTGTGTGTGTGTGTGTGTATATATATATGTATATGTATATATATATATATATATATATATATATATATATATATATATATGAGTGTGGTGGCATGGTGGCGGTATGGTCAGCATGTCCGCCTCACAGCAAGAAGTGTGGCCTTTGCACTTTCTCCCATGCTGGCATTGGGTTCCCTCTGGGTACTCCGGTTTCCTCCCACAGTTCAAAGACATGCACATTAGGCTGGCTGTTCCAAATTGACCCTCGGTGTGACTGTGAGTGTGAATGGCTGTGTGTTGCTCTCTGATGGTCTGGTGAGCTGTTCACCCTGCCTTCACCCAATGTCCACTGAGATAGGCTGCATCCTCCCCGTGACCCTAATAGGAGTAAGCGGTTCGGTAAATGAGTGAGCGAGTGAGGGAGTGTGTTTACATGACCCCTGTACCCTAATTCCGTAAAGGTTCCGGACATTAGGTCCATGAGAATTCCAGGTTGTAGCACAACATTCACTTACTGATTCGCCGAACTGCTTAATCCTCCATTAGGGTCACGGGAAGGCAGGAGCCCATCTCAGCTTACACTGGGCGAAGGCGGGGTGCACCCTGAACAGCTCGACCATCGCTGGGCGTAACACGACACAATAACCTTTAATTCATTTCAGTTAAATATCCCGTTAACCACAGCTGAAAGATTTGGCTTCACGTAAAGCCATTTACATGTTATGTATCTCTCTCTCTCTCTCTCTCTCTCTCTCTCTCTCTCTCTCTCTCTCACACACACACGCCGTTAACCGACAGATTGCTGAAGAATCAGATGGTTTACAGCAACACCTGGCTCTGTCCATCACTGAGGACTCAGCACTGATTACAGGAACGCAGCACTGTGCCAGAGTCGGGATATTCTGAGTAGCCGTTCTGTATAAACAGGAAACATGTAAACATGCAAAACCTCTGACGGCTTCATCCTGGGATTTATTTTATTCACAGACCGAAAACAGAGTCCAATTTACAGCCTTAAACCTGACAGAGTCTGAACATTACTGCAGATAGAGATGATCCGATTACTGCCGTCACACACTCTGTGTGCTGTTCTTCTGGTATGTTTGTGCTTTTTTATAAGAGAATTATCCAACCTGTGTTATTATTACTTTTCATTCGTTCATTTTCTGAACCCATTAATCCTACTAGGGTCGCAGGCAGGCTGGTGCCTATCTTAGCCAACTCTTGGCGGGAGCAAAGGTGGGGTACAGCTTGCCAGTCCATCATAGGGCCAGTACACACACATCCTAAGCAGTGAGGTCCCGACGTTCCTCTCCCCATCCATCTATTTATCTTGGCTTATAATGCAGTTCTGGAGTGAAGATTATATTTTAATATCTTTTAAAACAACTATAAATGATAATAATTTTTATTTTCAACAGAAATATAAATAAAAATTGGAAAATGCTTGTATATGTCCAAAAATATTTTAAATGTAAAAATAAATGTCGTGAGAAGGCCGAAAAGTTGTTGTCTTGTCCGCAAATTATTTGTTTTTCATTCGCAAATAAAAGCGACAAGTTCCACGAAGCTTCCATGCGGAAAGTTTGAGACTTTTTGGCATCCGACGTATTCCGTATATTTTGTCATCCATATTTTATTTGCACTTTGTTCGCACTAATAACGAGCAAATAAAAGCGAATGGTTTGAGAACAAAAAGCAAACAAAACGTGACTGAATTATGACAGGAGATTCGCTTTAATTTCGCCGAACATCCGCAAAACAAAAATAGTTTAGCGACTTTCGCACAATGTACGTATTTAAACTGCAAAATGTTCGCTTGCATGTGGAGTCGCAAAACATCCTGACGCATATTACAAAAATATCAATTTGCATCAGTTGCTTTTTTATCGCACCTCTAGTGTGATCACCCCGTAACCACCGCCACTACACCGCCCTGAAGTAAATGAAAACAAGTACAGATGTCTAGTTTGGTTTATTGTCCTGTAAAAGGAAATAAATATCTGGCTGTATTGAAGATTTATTTACTTGCTACCATTCTTGTTTTGCAGTAATGAATTTTTATATCATTTTATTTTTTTTGAACGTCAACCAAAATCAGCCCAATAATAAAACACAACACAGAAATAACATCCTATGAAAATGCAGTACATTCTGCTGAACGTATAAAAACATATCATCTTTAATAATCATATAATTACATCCTTGTTTTTTAACCAGCTTCCGCTTACGTGGCGCAGCCGTCATATGAGTCCGTGTAAGTCGTTACTATAGTAACAGGAATGAACATAACCCTGTGATTTGCAGCTGCACTTGTGTCGCAGCTGCTGTTCTAGAATAATTAATCAACACCGTGTGACCAATCAGAATCGAGTATTTGACCGAGCAGCGGTGTTATGATTTATAACCGCATTATTCTGTCTGCCTTTTGAGTCTGGTTCCTTTTGAGGTTTCTCCTTCAGCACTGTCACATCTGGATCATTCATTATGGACTGGTCTACATCTGGATATCTGTAATATGTTTTTGGGGAAATCTCTATCGATAAAGTGTGTTACTAATCGCCTGAAGAAAGACTTTTTTTTTTTTCAGAAATGAAAGTTTTCAGTTCATTAAAATGTTCTTTCACTAAAAATCACATCATGGAAATTGAAAATAGTGATAATCTCCTATTGCAACAATAAAATCAACCAAATAAGATTATTAACCCCATTTGTAGACATAATTTACCCTTTTTTACTGTAAGACAATAGCATTTTTATATAAATAAATACTTAAAATGATCTGCAAACTGAACAAGAAAACTTCAAACTTGAAGCCATCATCATCGTTTTCTTCCGCTTGTTCCGGGGTCGGGTCGCGGTGCAGCAGCCTAAGCAGTGAGGTCCCAACGTCCCTCTCCCCAGCCACTTCCTCCAGCTCTTCTAGGGGGGACACCGAGGCGTTCCCAGACCAGCCGAGAGACGTAGTCCCTCCAGCGTGTTCTGGGTCGACCCCGAGGTCTCTTCCCGTTTGGACATGCCCGAAACACCACACCAGGGAGGCGTTCAGTAGGCATTCAAGTCAGATACCCGAGCCACCTCAACTGGCTCCTCTCATTGTGGAGGAGCAGCGGCTCTACTCCGGGCTCCTCCTGGAGGCTGCGCTTCTCACCCTCTTGAAATAAGTAAAATTAGTATATACTACACGAGAACAGTGTGATCTGATTGGTTCACTATATGAGGATTAAATAATGCCAACTGGATAATGCTTGAATCAAAATAAAAGACACTAAAAGTTTGTCACTTAGAGCTGCGACGTGATCATTATCAAGCTTTAAAGTGGACCTGTGGTGAATTTGTATTACTAGCTCTTTAAAACGATCACGTATAACATCAGCGGTTCCTTCTGGCAACGTCAGTCCTTGCACCCCCGTCAGTCCATACTACCCAGTTTTGAGGTCTGATTGTGTAACATCCCAAACATGTCCGTATTGGACACCTTAATGCTCCAAGAGTAACAGCTGGGAACACAAAATCAGTGTTGCAGTATTGTGTCATAGTGGTTAGCACGTTCGCCTCACAGCAATAAGGTCCCGGGATGGATTCCCAGGCTCGGGGTGTTTCTGTGTGGAGTTTGCATGTTTTCCCCGTGCTTGAGTGGGTTTCTTCCGTGTACTTCGGTTTCCTCCCATAGTCCAAAAACGTGCACAGTAGGCTCATTGGCGGTTCCAAATCGCCCCTAGGTGTGAGTGTGCGTGTGAATGGTGTGTGTGTGTGTGCGCTGACCCTGCGATGGCCTGGCGAGCTGTTCAGGGTGTACCCCACCTTCGCCCAGAGTCGGCTGAGATGGGCACCAGCCTCCCCACGACCCTAATTAGGATCAAGCGGCTTAGAAAAAGAATGAATGAATGAGTATAAAGTACTGTATATATGAATAGATCACACCAAGTCTGAACTGCCAGAGAAACTGATTTCCCCATGAGTACGTTAGGATGTGGAAGTGTTATCACTGACTTTTTATGGCAAGATTACAGCTCAGAAAACCTTGGAAGATATATATATATATATATATATATATATATATATTGAATCAACAAACATTTGCAGTTTAAATTCAAGTTTTTACAGCGCAGGCCTCAGTTTGCTTTTTTGAAAAACTCAAGTTTAAAAAGGCACAACATTACGTCTGTCAAATCTAACATACGCAAGGGGTGTGTACTGAAAGGTGGAATTTTGTTCATTGCTCAACCACAGCTGTCTTTTGTTGCACGTTGTTTGAAAGATGTGGATTATATCTAACATGTAAAGGGAGTAGAATTTAAAAATGACTACTTTTTATTTGTTGACTTCCACGTTACAGAAGAAATCCTGACTCAGACTTGTATTCAAGATATTATATGTTGGCTAAAATGGCTTCTTCTCTACTGTGTTTATTTTGCTTGTTGTAATAACCCAGAACTCAATAATAAAGTTTTCAGTAACATTTATTAAGCATTCACACTGGACACCATGACATCAACCCTCTTACACAATCACTAATAAATACACTGCTTGTGTTTAAGACTTCCAACAAATGGCAGAACACTCGCTGTCCGTGAGCCTCTGAGTTTAGCATTAGGGGGGTAATGTGGGGGTCTGTGCAGTGTCTCTCCTCGGCATCGCTGGTCCACCTTCACGTTCTCATCTATGGACTCAGGTTTGCGGGTTAGGGGTGGGTGATATGGGCATGTGATAAAGAGCAATCAAGAGAACAATCAAGAGCAGTGTTACTTATAGTAACGAGTCTGGATGGTAAAATGTTTCCGCTTTTAAATATTTGTTTCGTTTTTGGAAAAAGAAAATGTTTCGTAGCGAGGAGGCGCTGGTGTTACTCTTTTTTGTGTGTGTGTTCCTACTTTACCTCCATCATACATGTTGGACATGTTTCCCATATCACCCACACCTAATAGGCGTGAACTTAATTGATTTTTTTTTTTTTTTTTTTTTAAAGAGGGGAAACAAATCCATTGTAAACCATTGGACGGAACTTTAGCAACAAAACATGATTGAAAAAACAAACAAACAAACAATACAGTATAGTATAGCATACTGTAAATCAAAGTCAAGTTTTTTTTTGGTACAATCAGTGGCTTGAACGAGCACGCACACACGCGCGCGCACACACACACACACACACACGCGCGCACACACACACACTTACATTCGAAACAGTTCCCGTGCTCCATCTCTTCCACGGTTCATTCCGACTGCAGTAGAACATTTATAATCATTATTGAGTTTCCTTGTGACGCGGCGCTGCCGAGATGCTGTGACGGATGACTGGTTTTCCCGTTATAATGTTGCTGCTCGTCAGACTCCACAGCCCACGCTACATCGCTTCCACGCGCACCAAGAGGACAAGAATTGGATGAAGCGTGACGTAGAACTTTACACCATATTTCTAACAGTGTCTTTAGAGCCGCTTATGGATGACAGGGAGTTCTGCTTCGTGTACACACAGCAGCAGGGTAGGCTCTCACACTCACACGTTCTCTCTCACACCGACTCATTCACTCACACAGAGCCTTAGTGTACAGGGTCAGAACCGGGCCGTGTGTGTTGTGAAGGAGATGTGCTGATGAGGTGTCGGGATGCTGATGCTCAGCTGCTTGTTTTGTAAACATAGAGCGAGAGAGGACGTGTCTCTCGGGTGGATTTCTTCAGTTCAGTTTTTATTTTATTTTATTTTTTTAATCTTTTCGGAGGACTCGCTCACTTCCCCAGTCGCTGCTCGCAGGCTGCGTAATGCCGAAGAGCGCAGAGGAAGTCGTCGTAAGAGACGTCTTTGTGGGAAGGCAAGGAGCTGGATGGAAGGCAGGCAGACAGTCAGACATCGATCAGTAATCATAACAGTTCAGCCTTATTGCACACAATCTCATCTTATTAATCATCAAACTATTACACTTACACACAAGATATACACACACACACACACACACACACACACACACTCACAAAAAGACTTCTCAGGCAAGGGTTTCATTTAAAACCACATTAAATTTCATGTGTTCCCTTCCACTAGCACCTTTATTATCACCGCCACCTTTTTTTTTAACTGATTGCCTATAAGTAAGATTGTCCTAAACTTCCTGAACCGAATTCCTTGAAAATTGGTGGAAGTGTGTAGCACAGGCCAAGGAAGAACCATTCAACTTCAGAGCGCATTCGAGTCCTGAGTCGTAGGTTCTCCTCATCAAGGGGGTGAGCACACTAGAGGTGCGACAGAAAAGTGACGGACACAAATCGCAATTTGCGGCTGTCGCTTTTCATTCTCAAAATGTTCTCAAATTCGTGGCACGTCACCGCATTTTGGTCGCCTGGTTCGTGAACTCATTGCAAAAAAAAAATTTCAAACAAAAGGTTAAAGGTTTAAGAAAGATTTGAGACTTGCTGGCATCCGCCATATTCCATGTATTGTCATCATCCGTATTTTCTTCACGCTAATAACACAAATAAAAAGCGAATGGTGTGAGAACAAAACACGACTATTTTACAACAGGAGATTCGCTTTTTTTTCTCGCCAACAATTTGCAAATTACTTGCAAATCAGTCGCAAATCGCTTGCATGTGGAGTCCCCCATTTTCTCCCCCGAATTTAGTCGTATCCAATTCCCACCCATCAATTATTATATACCTTCCCTACCACACGACCACCACCAACCAGGGAGGGGCACAAGCATGGCCCCTCCGTGAAATGCGATGCTAAAACACGCCACTTTTAGAACTGCTGCGCATTTGGAGGCGGCCTAACACACTCGGAGGGAAAGCGCTATCCGCCCCCTCATACAAATTAGCTCACAGACGCCCATGATTGGCTGGTGAGTGACAGGGAAGTGAACGTATGCCGTCCCTCCCTCCCATGAGAGCACGGCCAATTAGCTCCCATGGACCCCTTGTAATGGATGGCTGTGGCATCAATCTGGATTCCAACCAGTGTTCTCCAGGTTGATAACCATGTCGATGCGCCGCTCGGAAGCGAGTCGCAAAACATCTGGACGTGAATTTCAAAATTCACCAAACAAACAAAAAACCTCTAGTGTGATCACCCCCTAACAGAGAAACAGCATTGTGACTTGATGGAAACCTGAGTTTAACATCTACAAAACCAGCAGGTGGCAGTAAAGTTCAACAGAGATAAAACAAAGACAATACAATCCACATTCACAGGTACCAAAAGAATCTTCTGGGACACGCATATAGGCTCAAGGTTTTGGCAATATATCCAGACTTATTAAGCATTTGCGCTTGTACATATCATAGAGAGTTGTTTATAGTCCTTGGTGGGGGTCTGTTAATGATATGTTATGGATGTGTCAACAAACAAGCGCCAATTATAAATATCATTATAAATATACAAAACATAAATAAATGTTTAAAAAGAAATCAGCCCCAGCATGTCCTCTGTTTTCCATTATGACCATTAATGATGCTATTGGATGTCGTGCCTCCACCAAAGTAGGTTCACTTTTAGCAGAAAAAGAGAGGACACCCATCAAAGATTTAACCTTTCTTTTTCTCGAGAGAAAGGAACAGTGTAGTCCCTCCTCTAGCGCCTGGCCTTTCATGTAGCGCTCTAGTGTTGAATTGGTAACTGATTCCTCAGTCAAAAATCCCAAACTTCTTCCCCAAATTACATATTTACACCTTCGATCCTTCTTTCAATGTCATTCACTATATCCTAAATAAAAAAAGCATATGAAGCTGCAGTAGGGCACTAAATAATAATAACATGGAGTCAGTTTGTCTAGAGTCTCTAAAAAAATGGACAACAGAATAACTCGACTTATACACGTCTACAGTGGTCGAGTTCTGGAAACACACCATCAGGCGTCTAGTGAGTGAAAAAAATTAGGATTTCATGGAAGATGGTGATACGCTGCCACCAAGTGGGCATTCCCGGAAAATGCTGACAATGTAATAGTTTAAAAAAACAAAACAAAACACCTCTTCTGGCTCTTTGCTTCATTGCCACAGGGTGCGTGAAGCATTTCAAGTGTCTCTGCTGCTGAACTTGACACAGAATTTGATGCTTGCACTGTAGTTCATAGTAAAAGCACAAATTTGCACACACACAAAAAAAAGAAGAAATAAAGAAAAAAGGAAACTCCAATAAAATACAGAATAATAATAATAATAAGAGAGAGAAAGACAAATCAAGTGTAGAAAAATAAGCAAGCAAGAAAGAAAGAGAAATAAACAGAGACTCTGCTGTGTGTGATTTACAGTCGGCCACCGTGACACTGAAACACACGTTTTATTAATGCAACACGGGTCGCGCTGTGAGCAACACAGTCACTGCTCAGTCCTGCTGCATGCGCATAATCGCCCCGTCTTCTATTCACATGACCTTCAGGAACTTTTTGAACGCACCTTGTACAGTAGGAAGTTGAACAGTAGAAATTTCTCTTAATATTTAATTCCTTGTTGAACTGAAACCTGCCTGAATTATTTCAGGGTTGCACTGTATTTAAACTCATGAAGAAAGGGAATAAATTGACCCTCCGAAATAAATTCGTTTGAGGTTTAAAAACTACACATACACTTTATAAGCACTGCTTTTTTATCATTATTATTATTATTGTAATTACTATTATTATTACTATTACTATTATTATTAGTTCTACAAATAAGAATAAGTATTTGATTGGTTGGGGTTCAGTAAACTGTGCTCTCTGTGTAATACTCACATGAACTCTGTAAGTCTGATGTGCCAGGGCAGGAAGCCGAGTGTACTCTCCACTGGGCCGAACTTCAGCACCAACTCGGGGTCTGGGATATTCTTTGATTCTGCAGGGGGGAAAAAGGGGGAAATCTAAGGGTTTGTGCGAATTAGGGAACCGGGAGCTTAAACCAGAACCTGCACCGTAAACCAATATCAACGTTCAGGGTCCTAAAGCCGTTGGATATTTTCCCCCAGGCGATGCTGAAGTATTAAATGTATAAGTATGAACTAGTAGAACCCTGCTGATGTGTGTGTGTGTGTGTGTGTGTGTGTGTGTGTGCGTGCGCACAGGCTGCAGAGTGTATTCAGTGAATGTTGGTGTGGAGTGACCTCTCACCTCGCAGTAAGGAGTCCAGCACAGTGACGTTGATATCTTTGGGCGTGCTCTCTTTCTGTTCCACAGCCTTACACAACTGCTGCGCCGCTCGCACGATACTCAGTTTCCCATCGTCTGGAGACAAGACCTTTACCACCGTCTGGCACCATGGCACTACACACACACACACACACACACACACACCATCAAGTCTGGATTATTGAAGCCGGTAGACAATATTTAGGTATTGCAATCTCCAGTGTGCGTTTGTGAACAAAATCCTGACCACACCAATGCAAGGATTTCCCCAAAACTTGGTAGAGACACTACTCTACCCGAATACCTGATCTGATTTGATTTTGGAGTGTTAGGGTCAAAGATCAAAGCCAGCAGGGCGAGGTCACAGATTTTTGGAGATTGAGCGCTTACAATGCCGACAGACATGTCGTTACTATGGAACATGAATGAGAAACCATATACGGACTTTTAAATACCTTTCACCTTGGGTGACCTTGAAAGGTCGAACCCCAGCTATCTCGTAAATTCTTCAAATGAGTTTTTTTCCCTTAATCTGGTTCCCCTTACTATAGAACATATCGTAAGACGAGCACATGAGTAATTAAGACCAGGACCCATACAGAGCCTGTTTACTGCATCGTGCACCTCTAGTTAAATCTGCTTTCACTCAAATAAAACTATTTATTTAAACAATCTGCAGCACATGCAGTATGTCACGACTACTCAACCTCAGAGTCTGTGCTTAATGGCCTTCAGCTTACGTACCAATGACAAAATACACATCGTCGTTGCTTTGCAACTTTATTCACTTCAAGATTAGCATGCTAGTCATTTTTTTTACCCTGACTGTAAACAACAACAACAACACAGCCTGTCGGACCCTTAATTCATTAACAAACGCTACGTTACTGCAGAAAGGAGACCACAGTTCGACCTCTCGGGTTTGTCATTTTCACACAAGAACGCTGTGGTACCTGAACTGATCCATTTTTCATCTTCGCCAAATCCAAAATATTGAACAGGGAAAAAAAAAAAAGTCTGAAATGTGAAATAGCTTCCGCTGATCTACTGCAAGATTTCTAAACCTCTGAGGAAAGCAACGTGTGAACTCTGACAGCTGTGGAAGAACGTGAGTGAAGTACGTGTTTGGGCCACACGTGTAAGTTTGTTCTGGAAAAGTCCAAACATTTATCTGATACAAAAATAAACTAGAAATGTGTCACACAACACTAGGTGTATCCCCCACGTGGTCAAATGCAGCCTCTAGAGTGTTAACAGGCATTTTTGATGAACTGACCTCTATGGCCTTGAAAAATAGATCAAGGTGACCCAGTTTCGATAGGCTGGTAGGGCATGCAGTAGGCACCATTCAACATAAATATTAAATAAGCCATTCAGACTGCTAGACAGCCACTACTAAATGTAGACAGTCCCTGAAAACATAGTAACCCCTACACTTCGCGGGGGAAACAAATAGGAGGTCCATCCATCTTATCTGAGATCGGGTTGCGAAGGAAACAGGTCTAGGAGGGAAACCCAGGCATCCCTCTCTCCCCAGTGACACTCTCTAGCTCTTCCTGGGGAATCCCAAGGTGTTCCCAGGCCAGACAGGATACAGTGAATTCTGGTTCTATCCCAGGGTCTTCTCTCATTTGGATGTGCCCGGAACACTCTAAAGGGAGGCAACCAGGAAGCATTCTAATCAGAAGCCCGAACTACCTCAACCGACCCCTTTCGATGCAGAGGAGCAGCGGGTCTAGCCCAAATTCCCCCAGATGTCTGAGCTCCTCACCCTGTCTCTAAGGCCGAGCCCAGACATGCGGTTATAGCCGTAGAGTCTGATGAATTTATTTAGTCAGAGACACGCCTCTCCGTCCTGCTGAACAGCTTGCTCTGAAAAGAAGCTGTTTGTGCGGTAATACGTGGCCCGAGTTCTGACGAGCATTTCAGGTGGAACCTGTTTGAATGTTTTTGGGTGTTAGCACTCACCTTGTTCCTGTGTGTCCGTGCCATTATTCAGCAAGTCCACCGATGAATACCTGCAGCTTTCTGAGCCCAGGAGCTCCTTCTGCTGCTTCGCGATCTCCTCCAGCAGCCTGGAATTATTCCTCCTGAACACACCTGGAGAACAAAGGAGAGTTCAATGCTGTCACCCTAAGCACCAAAACTCCGTTCAGCATTACAAAGAGATGGAGATGAATAAAGAGACAGTTATTGTTTATCTATTGAAAGCAGATAAACCGAGACCCAGAACCACACAGACTAAGACTGGTCTCGTAGCACTGAGACGAAGTCCCTGAGCCTGGGTCGCGGCCCCTCTTGCTGGCATCATGACTGAGTTTGTTGAGTTGCTTAATTTCAGTTAAAGGTAAATACTGGTTGTAGTTGATTGGGGGGGGGGGGAGGGGGGGGGGGGGGGGGGGAGAGGGGGAGGGGGGGGGGGGGGGGAGGGGGAGGGGAAGGAAGAAAGGGGAAGGA
>JBCNYH010000017.1:3638396-3651741 GCA_039654325.1 Tandanus tandanus | reverse complement strand
GTGTGTGTGTGTGTGTGTGTGTGTGTGTGTGTGTGTGTGTGTGTGTGTGTGTGTGTGTGTGTGTGTGTGAAAATTAATACAGCATGGGTGAAGCAAAATTTTGCAGTTGTGGTTTTGAATCCCAAATACTTCAAACCATGACTAATTAGCGCCCCCTAGTGTCCAGTAATAGTAATTTTTAGCAAATTGCGAATCTTGGTACCCCCTCTGTAGTCGAATGAAAAGATTATGTATATTTTACATTTTCTCCAAAAAAAAAAATTGTTGATGGATGAAATCTATAAGTTTCCTCACACACACACACCCATTTGCTCGAACCACTTAATCCTACTATGGTTGTGTTGAGGCTGGAGCCTGTCTCCGCCGACACTGTGCGAAGGCGGCGTACACCCTGAACAGCTCGCCAGACCATCATAGGCCGACACACACACACACACACACACACACACACACACACACACACGACCATCCACAATCCGTCTGATTTCCACCAAATAACCTGGAGCTATGAATCAGGCTCTCCGTACTCATGGTGTGTTTGCTGCTAATCCGTGCTGTGGTTTGAGCCTCTTGTTTACCTTCTCTCTCCCTTCTGTCTCACCGAGCCGAGCGTACAGAGCAAACCTGAGTGATTTCTACCGTTCTGCTTTAATCTCCCTGATCCTGAATCCACTGCCTTTCTAACCTTTGACCCTCTGTGTTTCTCTCTCTCTCTCTCTCTCTCTCTCTCTCCTTGGCCCTAAGCCTGTTGCCTCCGTGGAGGAGATGGTAAGTGCTCCGTCTGTATCTTTCGTCTCTCTGTGTTCTGTCTGTGCTTGTGGACTTGCCTGTATGATGCTGGTGAAGAGTTCTGCGTCGATTCTGTTTGTGCTGGGCCAACGCTCTGATTAATAACACGCTGGTTTGGATATGTACGATGTCTTTGTTGCATTCTGAGCTGTTTAAAGATGAATATGGGCAATTACAAAACAAACATTATTGGTGCCTGATGGCCAGACCACACCCTCTTCTTAAAGTGGACCCGTGGTGAATGAGTGTTACTCGCTATTTAAAACGATCACGTATAACATCAGCGCTTCCTTCCGGCAACGTCAGTCCAGGCCTGTGTTCAAAGTGTGCGCGAGTGTTACGACTCTAGGCGTGCTCAGAGGCATGCTGCCTTTCTGATTGGCTGTTCCAGCCTGGTAGTGACGTGAAGTCGTTGGATTGGCTGGGCGGCGTCGCTGACATTTCTTTTTCTTCCTAAACCGACTGACGACAGAAAAGCCTAGCTGTCAAAACGTTGGCTGCGTAATCCATTTTGGATTCACCGTCACGCTCATCTCTGGCAGCGTTCTCGTCCTCAGAGTCACTAGAATGTGACGTCTCACCGTCTCTGTTTGTGACGTCAATCCCGGGGGGGAAGAACGACTGCTAGCCCCCGCTGGTAATCCACAGGATAAAATGACCCAGTTTTGTTCTTTTTATGGTCATTTATGCTAAAATAAGTGTCGGTACCACAGAAATGTATTACATCCACAGAGATTATGCAGTAAGGAAGACTGATATCCTTATTCTTTAAGCAGTTTTTGAGATATCGACCTCAAACCAACTGCGGCTCGTCCGTCCCGTCCAGAAAGAGGGTGCTTGTATGCAGCTTTTGGGGAGACGCACTCGTACTCTCGTTTTTGTCATTTTTTCGGACTTTTCTGTCCCATTGAAATGAATGGAGAGTCAAATTCCGCCTGCTCGGCCATTTCTTCATCATGATGTTCGATTTATAACATCTCAGAGTAAACCACCCAACACTAAATACCCCTGCGGTCTGTTCTGACCTGCATTCGTCGTTTTCATGCGATTTTTCCCATCGGTGGCAATGCATTTTTTTACCCTGTAAAAATGAACGGCGTTTCCCTGCACCGTCACGCATCATCACCAGAAAGTCACCAGACTTCATTTCATAGGTCTGACTAATCACCGCCGTACACACCTCCGTCCGTCATCAGCGATCACACTGCATTCTCTTGTGGAAGTGCATCACGGTCTTTTTCCCTGAAAGGTCACCGGTGCTGAACTTGTGCAGTCAGTGGGACACTTTGCAGCACTTTGCAGTATGTTGCGTAAAAAACGTGGAAATTGCCCATATACACCACCTTAAATAGTTCCGAAAGACTCAAAATGCTGCTGCGGTCCTTCACTTCTGCTGATGTGGGTCCTGATTTATAATGGAAGTCATTAGTTTTTGAGTGAAGGGTTTAATGTGTGTGTGTGTGTGTGTGTGTGTGTGTGTGTGTGTGTGTGTGTGTGTGTGTGTGTGTGTGTGTGCGCGCGCACTGTGTTGTAGTGAGCTTAGCCTCGTTACTGTGGTAGATGTGTGTATGAGTCCGTGCATGTGTGTGTGGTTGTTTTCGACAATCCTGGCCAAAAAACCCGGAACTGTCAAGGCGAGTGTTCTTAACTGTCGCTCTTCTTAGATATGTTTTGGGGTGTGTGTGTGTGGGTGTGTGTGTGTGTGTGTGTGTGTGTGTGTGTGTGTGTTTCACAGGAGAAGGAACTGGAGGCCAGTAAGAAGGAGAAGGTGAAGGAGGTGAAGTTGGAAGCCGAGGTGAGGATGCTGAAAAAAGAGAACGAGGCCCTCCGCAGGCACATCGCAGTACTGCAGGCGGAGGTGTACGGTGCCAGACTGGCCGCTAAATACCTGGACAAGGAGCTCGCCGGGAGGTAAAAGGACCACAGTCACGGTCCTGTGATGTTATGATGATGATGATGGTGATGTTGGCCTTGGTTGCCAGATTGGAAAAATTAAAACCTGACTCTCTCGAGCCAAATTACATGTTTTTAATAAACGGGTGTTGAAATCATGTGGCTGCACTGGAGGTCTTAAAATGTCAAATTAGTGCAAATATTTTCAGAAATATAGTTTATAATTGATTTATTACACTCATTCAGTACCACACAGCAAACACAGGGCTTTTATACGGTAAAATGTTTTGACTCGGTCAAAAGAAAATCCAAAATTAGAATTAAGTCCGAAAAAAAAAAGCGAAATGTATACTTATAAAAATATTATTTAATTTGACTCAAGCTTGTACTGCATTTAATAATAATAACCACCGCCAAGATATATTTATATATGTAGTATATTGTTTTTTTTTTTTTTTAGCTTTCATTAAAAAGAAAATAAGCCTGAGTAACACGTTGGACCTGAAAAACATTTGAAAACAATTTATGCAAATGATTCCCCATGTATTCTGCAGATCTGGCAACTCGGCAAAAATAAAAGTCCAGTGTCCTGCGTTGTCTGGTCTCTGTGCATTTTAGGGTCCAGCAGATTCAGTTATTAGGTCGGGACATGAAGGGACCGGCTCATGATAAACTGTGGAACCAGCTGGAGGCTGAGATTCATCTGCACCGCCACAAAACGGTCATCCGAGCCTGCAGAGGGCGCAACGACCCAAAAAAGCCCTTGCCATCACCTGCAGGACATGTAAGTGCTACACTACAGGCACTGCAGTGTACGGTGTAATACAGGTTGTGACCACGTCGCGCATTGATCCGGCTTAGCGGGTCACTTCACGCTGTTGATAACTGAAGATATTTTATTGAAAATAGAAATAATTGGAGAAAAGGGAGTGTTCCTGTTGCTTCCAACCTTTTCAGACACCCTTTAGTGCACCATTTGTGATGGTTACTGACTGCGATCTCTTCCTTTATCAGGACCCCGAATCCCTGAAGAAGACCCAAGGAGTCGGTCCTATCCGCAAAGTGCTTCTGTCTAAAGAGGACCACGAAGGGCTTGGGATCTCAATCACAGTGGGTCCTAGTTTACTTTTGTTACCTCTGTCAGGAGGTTTCGTTCTACCGTTTGTTAGTTTATTGTGTCTGTTTGTTTGTGTGCAAGATAACTCAAAAAGTTATGCACATATCTTAATGATTTCTTTTTTCTAGATTAGGGTTTGGTACAAGTAACAAACCACAAGATTTTGGAGGTGATCCATGCATAGGGTCATGATGGGAAAAAATGTAAATCCCTATTATTTACTATGGAGCAGCATGTTCACCAGACGTCCACTAGGGGGAGACATTTCGTTATAAACATGACAATTACAAAAACCTGCAGTCTCCAGGAAGAAATTTCAGGTTAATCGGTGCACTTGTCACCGTAATCCGTAATCCCCATTCACACAAGATTTCATGTTTTCATGGCAACCAATTTGGTAATCGATCAGAAAGAACCTGCTACCATGTTCAGGCTTTGAATACGTACTGTTCTAGTATCACATTTCCATTTTCTGTCTTTTTTCGGATGTCCCAGGGAGGTAAAGAGCATGGTGTTCCCATCCTGATCTCAGAAATCCACCCAGCTCAGCCTGCAGAGCGATGCGGGGGGCTGCATGTCGGAGATGCCATATTAGCTGTCAACAACATCAACCTGAGAGACGCCAAGCACAAGGAAGCAGTGACTATCCTCTCGCAGCAGGTAACTGCCTCCACTAGCACCTACAGAACCCGTTTATGGTGATTGTGTGACAGCTGAGGGGCGGAGTATTCACTGAGCGTTATTCCGTTGTCCTGCAGAGAGGAGAAATCGAGTTTGAGGTGGTGTACGTGGCACCGGAGGTGGACTCGGATGACGAGAATGTGGAGTATGAGGATGAGACCGGGCATCGGTATCGTCTCTACCTGGATGAGCTGGAGGAGGGAACGGGAAGTAACCATGGCAACGGCCCTGCTGAATCTGCATCACTACAAGGCAAGAAAAAAAAAGATGATTATTATTATTACTATATAATATATGATTAAATCAAGTATTATAGAGACTTAGTGCTTTAGATGGATTAATATTTCATCACAGGCCACATTTGTAATTTTAGAAGTCATAAAATTTTGCCTGGTCACATCAAACCTTTAAAACAGCAAAACATTTACAAATTTACTCACCAAAGTTGCAAAAATTCCCATCCTTCCAACCTTCTCGTATGCAGTCGTGGAGAAACACCTGATGGCGGACGGAGCCGAGAACGGAGACACTGGCATCTCCAGCGAGAGTCCCTCCGAGGAGACGCCCTCCAAGACGGCCGAGTCTCCTCAGAACTCGTCCTGAAGAGCTGAGAGACGACAGGGGCTCCGCCCCCCCTCCCCCCACTCGCAGGGAGCAGCAGAGAGAGGAATACAGACCTGTATGATAGCTGTAACATACCGAGATGTGTTTTGTACCGTGCAGCCATGACAGCGTTTCCGATTGCACTGGAGGTCACACGGAGACACGGAGAGGAAACCCCGTGAGAGCAGCTTCTCGTGTAGAAGCTATACTCAAGCATGATATCTTCTGAATTTCCATCCACTGGGGTCAAAACAGGTTGAGTGAGGTGTGTGGTGACACAGAAACTGCTCCAGTTTTAATAAGGTGGAAAAGATGTGATGGGTAGGGGTGGGTTTTTTTATTTTTTACTGTTTATATATGTGTGTGTGTGCAGTTACTGACCCCCAGCAGCACATGGGTTCGACCTGATTTCTGGCACTGTACTGGGGTATTCATCAAAAAATGTCTTCTTTTTGTAAATTAATTGGAAAAACTAGGAAGAGTTGAGGTTAGCATATGGAATATAATCATTATCAATAAACATAAGGGTAAATCCAACTCAGATTAGCAAATTTTAAAGAAGAAATGATCCTAACCAACCATCTCAGATTCAGAAATAATAATTTAAAAAAAATAAAACTCGGAAATAATGTCCCTATTCCCATTAAATAATATGCAAAATTTCAGGCTTGTATCTGCACTCGTTTCTGAGAAGTCCCTGTCTAGGCTTTAAAAGGGGGCGTGGCCCTATGA
Organism: Tandanus tandanus; assembly: GCA_039654325.1. Taxonomy (NCBI): domain Eukaryota; kingdom Metazoa; phylum Chordata; class Actinopteri; order Siluriformes; family Plotosidae; genus Tandanus; species Tandanus tandanus. Next base: position 3,645,926 of record JBCNYH010000017.1, on the reverse strand, counting down.
AAAAATGCAACAGTAAAAGTTCCACAAGTTCATAAATTCTTAATAATCTTAATAAAAATTTATAAGATGTCTAAATGTATTTAATTTTTTTAATTGAACATTCAAAAGTGCATATTTTCTAGTTTATAGCATGCTGAAAATATAAACATAAATATTTACAAATATATTCTTTGGCCTTTTACATGTCCACAGAGAAGCATCTAATCTTTCAGATTTTCACAGCCGTTACAGACGTTCCAGTTCTTTTTTCAGGTGCATGTCTGAAAGAATGTAAACTTTCTGATGCATCTAGAGATTAAAAAATATACCTGTACTTCAAAATTACTGTATCGGTTGTCGGAGCATATTTTAATAATTAAATCAACAAAATATAAAGTTGTTACTTTGAAGCAAATTACGACAGGAACACTCGGAGAGCACAAACCCCCGCCAAGCCTAGAATGAAAAATAGAAAAATAATCTCACAATATTATAGAATCCTTTAAAAAAAAAAAATCTGGAATGAACGGAATCCTCCTTGTCCAAAGCGCCGCCTCTGGTAGAAATCTCATTGATCTGCACAGAAATTCTGCCACCAAACAAACACACAAACCAAGTCTTAAAAAAAAAACCAACCTCCTTGGCGAAGGTAATAATTAAGGTATCAAACATTCATTCATTTTCTGAAGCGCTTAATCCTAATTAGGGTCGCAGGGAGGCTGGCGCCCATCTCAGCCGACTCTGGGCGAGGGCAGAGTCCACCCTGAGGTTCAAGAGGAACTTTTGCTGTAGGAGGCCACACCTTCTGTTTAAAGCCGCTATACCTCAGAAACAGGTGCAGATGGTTTGGGAAGCTTCCGGTGATTGCACATGGATTAATATATAACTCTGTAAATTTTAGCGTCTTCCTGTCTGGAAAAGGTGTTGTTTCCACTTGTTACGGGGGAGGGTTGGTGGAATGGTATTATTCAACCTCGAACTAAACGATACGTGAATTAATTCACAGACTTATGTTATTATCCAGGGTAAGAGGGGTTGTCTTGCTAAGCTAGTACACATTTTTAGTTCCTTCTCAAGAACAAGAATAGACCTGACTTTGCAGTAAGGCATGCCTAACCAATCACAGCATTTTCTGCAATTACGCTTGCTCTGATTGGATGTCAAAAAACAGAGTTATACAAGGGCAATGCATAAAGAAACTCTTGATGATAATGACCCTGTTTGGCATCTGGGGGAGGAAAAGCTTCTCATGGTGAAATTTTGAGATCCAAAATGGCATTGCCTGTGTGGGGAAATCTCACACTTAGCCAGCAAGGTCTTGGACATCTTTAATTTAGTGTTTCGTGAAGGATAAGTAGTATATTAACAGCTGGGACGGAGAGAAAAAAAGAAGAATTCAGCGACAGTAACATCAAAAGGGTTTCCTAGGCCACAACACAGATTTGTATTTAAAAAATAACTTTAACAAAAGTGCTAAATCACATAATATTTGGCTGGTTTTATATTTCCAAGGTAACTGCATGCACATCTGCATATCTACAGCAGCTCGAGTACAATTACTCACCTGTACACATCTGGAGGAACATCCCTGAGAAAGTGTGAAAGAGAAGTATGTATCGGGGATAATATAGTCGACTAAAACTAGCAGTGAAACTAATGCATATACAAACAGAAATGAAATGAAAACTACTTTGAACAATGCAACACGAGCTAAAATAAAGTACACTTGTTTCGTTTTGCCCCGCAGTTTACACTGGTTTCCAGACCACTTTAAACATGAAGTTGAAGTACATATCAGACGAGATCCAGAAGGGGGCAGTGATGTGCAGTTCAAAATGAAAACAAAACAAACTAGTTCTCCAAGTTAAAACTATGTATGTACTTGTAAAACTAATTAAAGTTAAATTTAAATTATTAATTAGTATATAACTCTGATATGTACGTAATATTTATCATGATATAAGGATTCCACCTATGTATAAACATGTCTACTATAAGCTTGAAAAAGCAGAAATTTTACTTCATGACAGTCATTTTTGCTGCATGGACCATAGATTTCCATGGCAACATGTGAATTGTTAGCAGAACTTGTTAGCAGGACTTTAACCAGATCCACATGCTTGCACCTCTAGACAGGAATGGAAAATATCTATTTAAAAAAAACAAGCGAGAAGAAAAAAAAAAAAAACCAAATTCCCAAAATTTCTGTAAGCTTGTTTTGTGGACTTTCTTAAATTGTTGTCTCGGACCGCGTACTTTGACCTAAACTGCATATGATTAAACGTAGAAAATATTTACCTTTGGGTTGAAGGAGGAAGTTAAAGGTACAGTGTGTAATATTTTGTAGGATCAACTAGCAGAAATTAAATATTTCATCAATAAATAAGTTTTTATTTACCTATAATAATTAAAAAATAAAAGTCTTTTAGTTTTGGAAATAAGCTGTACGGTGAGCGGGTCCCGTGTCATGGAGGCCGCCATCTTGCGCCGCTGTTTCTACAGTAGCCCAGTTGGTTGCAGTCTGGAACCTCACCACTAGATGCCACTAAGTCTTACACACTGTACCTTTAATAATTAATGTAACTGAACATTTGTCTGTAATTTGAGACTCAGTTCAGGTTTGTTTGCTCCTGCAGTCATGTGATCAACACTCGGTATCACTGCAGCCTAAAGACAGAAGGTCGAGGACCCAAATGATCACAGAATATAAATAGCAGCCATTTTGTGTACACACAGCACTCCTAACTGGGAAGTCACGTCACTCTGTGTGTGCTTCAGCTTCTGCAGTACCTGCAAGTGTGGAGTAATAAATTGTGGACCATTTCTGTGCCAGTTATTGAGGAATAGGTCTCTGAGGATGTGTATTATACACGAAAACGCAGGACAATCAGTGTAGAAACAGCCGAATTTACCTGAGAATTCCTCTTAATAACAAAATAAATACAAAATTTTATTGGAAATATTTCGTAATCAGAGAAAATCAACTTTTACCTCCGATTTTTTGAACAAGACTTAATTCTGAGAGCTGACCGAACACTACTCCATACAGTATACCTGTGCTGTGTTCAAACTGGGACTGTGCATTCACTGTGTTCGAAAGATTAAATGTGAATTAATACCCATTGTTATAGTTATGAATTTCTTACAAAGTGTTAGCGTCTTAGTGTTAGCGACTAATACATAGTATAAATGTAATTTTAGCAAATATAAAATCGTTTTTTTAATAATATACCAACATATCTGAGGTAAAAGTTGATATTTTCTACAATTTTATCTAGTTTCCTCCACTGTTCTGTGTTTACATGCTAGCTAAATCAAACTCCCCAGCCATTAGCTAGCGTACGTTCCGAGGCTGTTTCTCAGTTGCCTAGCAACAGTGTTCCTCAGAATTTTAACCTCTTGAAAATCAATTTAAAGCACAATAAATTTCCTTTCGAACGTGCTATTAGAGGAATATTGTTTATAGGTAATCTTTTAAAAAAACATTTAATTCTTAGAAATAGCCAAAAGGAAATATTTTCGGGTGTATGAGGGTGGATTGAGATATAAAGATTTGAGTAAGGTGACACTAAAAAAATGTGCAATATGTGTGTGTGAGACTTGAGGTGATCAGTACACCGTCCTTCGTCACTTAACAGTTCAGGAAAGTGATTGTTTTCCTATAACAGCATGTCCTGAAGTGTTTAAATCCTCTTTAGCAACCTGCCTATGCTAACAGTTTGTATTTATCAAGGAAGGGAAAACAAGGCATTGAAGCTTGAAGACCCCCCCCCCCCCCCAACAAAAAAAAGCCAAAAACATAACTGCTGTTATCACTTACATTGTAGTAGCGATAAACAGTCATAACCCCACCCCCTCTTCTCTTTTGTTCTTTTTCTAGTCAATGAGAAAAAAAATTCACATATCTGCTATCACTTACCTTCTGACTATGAGAGCTATGATGTCGTCTACTACTCCATTATTCAAAGGAAAATCTCTGTACCAGTACCTGTATTTAACCTTCTGTCTCTGTCCCCGAGGCATTTTACAGAGCTTGAATGTACAGAACCGAGCACATCCCCTAAACCAGACTCTGGACCCCCTCTGAATCTTTTTAAAAAGAGACCGTTGCGGACAACCTGGAGCCGATTCTGTATTATTGATGTGTTACGCAGCGTGTGGCAAGACAGGATTGTCTTACCTCGATCACACGGTCGCTGCATGCATCAGGAAACACCAGGAGAACGCGTCAACCTACATTTTACACCCGTCTGTACTTCATTGGGTTTACTGGTGATTGTTAACTTCCTGCTTGTCAGACGATCCATATTTCAGCCAGCTAGGCATGTGCCGATAATCAGTTATCTGATATACAGTGATATTAAACTCAGTTGGTGTTACAGATACAGATCTCTACTCTGCAGGTAGGGAGTTCTTGGAATCAGCGTTTCTCCATGTGATGTAAAACGAGGTCCCGTTCACAAGGCAGTGTAAAGTTTCTTCATCTCCTCCACGTTGCATGCAGGAAATCTCAGTGTTTTTGGTGTTCGAAAATAAACACACTGGAAAGACTGATATAAAGCCAATATCGGCACATGGCTACTGCAAACTGAACAGTTTGGTATAAATGTCATATCGGTATTTACTGCATAACAACATTGGAATAAACTTCTTTGCTTATTTCAACTTGGGGTTTTTTTTTTTCTCCACTAATGAGATACTATTAATGTAATACGCCAGAATTTACTCAGATTCCTCAATTTCCACTCACTCGTTTGCCAAACCATTTAATCCCAATAAAGCCGCGTGGAGGCTGGAGCCTAGCTATCTCAGCCGGCTCTGGGCGAAGGCGGTGAACCCCCTGAACATCTCGCCAGCATATCGCAAGGCAACACACACAACCATTCACACTAATACTTACACCTAGGGGCGATTTGGAACAGCCAGTTTGCTTCATGTGCATGTCTTTAGACTGTGGGAGGAAACCCGGAGTACACGGAGGAAACCCACACAAGCAGGGGGAGAACATGCAAACTCCACAAAGAAACGCCCAAGCCCGGGAACCGAACCCAGGCCCTTCCTACTGTGAGGTGGATGTGCTAACCACTAGATGTTATTTAATGCTGTTTAAAAAAATGTTATGTGAAACTTATTTTTAAATGAATTCTTAAACGTGGGTTGTGAATATGACTTATTTCCAGAAGGGAAAAATTGTGGTAATGGTTTACCCCAAGCGTAGCCATACCGAGAGTTACATTCATTCATTCATGTTCTGAACCGCTTATTCCTAATTAGGGTCGCGGGGAGGCTGGTGCCCATCTCACCTGACTATGGGCGAGGGCGGTGTACACCCTGGACAGGGTGTAAACACGCTTACAGCAATGGTCCTTTGGTAAAAAAATGGTAGAAGAATCCATCCAATGGTTCTTTTACATGCTTCTCACCACAGACAGTGAGAGACATGGCTGGACTTTGATAACCCAGTTAGCTGCACTGGGGGTACAGCAGTGACAACCCTGTGACATGTGGGGCTTGAACCCCCGACCTTGGGATCAGTAATCCAGCTCCCGGCCACCACCGCCCCAGAGTTACATTCTGTTCAAGTGCAAAGACTTAATATTTTTCCCTTTTTCCTGAGGTGGTACCCTTCCCTGGGTGGCACAGTGAAAGCGTGGTTTGCACATCCGTCTCGCACCAAGAAGGTCCTGGCTTCGAACCCTGGGCTCGGGTGTGTGGAGTTTGCACATGCTCCCTCTGCTTGCATGTTTCCTCCAAGTACTCCGGTTTCCTCCCACAGGCCAAAGACATGCACAGTAAGCTAACTGACTGTTCCAAACTGCCCCTAGGTGTGAGTGTGAATGGTTGTGTGTATTGGCCCTGTGATGGTCTGGCGAGCTGTTCAGGGTGTACCCCGCCTTCTCCCAGTTTTGGCTGATATACTGTAGGCACCAGCCTCTGCATGACTCTTGTAGGAGTAAACGGTTCAGCGAATGAGTAAATGTTTGAGTGATGGGGTATTCTTCCCTACAACAACCTCCGGATGTATATTTCACCTAAAAATGTGAATGTTATGTTCTTTTAAAGCACCAGGGGGCGATGTGATCTTAAAATAAACTTGAGTGCTTGTGATGTTTATAAATTGTGTATACAACAATCAGCCAATACATTACCATCATCAGACTGGTCTGCACATAGGCAGCCCATACAGAGAAAACTGCAGTGCTACATGTGTCCTGATTCCTTTCTGTCATATGCAGCATTAACAGTTTCAGCAGTTTGTTCTACAGTAGCTCTGACGTGGGATTGGACCAGACGTACCAGCTTTCGCTCCCCACATGCATCAATCTGCCTTGGGCACCAAGTTCACTGGTTTTCCTTCCTTGTGACAGTGCTAGTGAAAAAAAACCCCAACAACAGGTCATTGGCAGAAGATTCATGGTCACAGTCTCTCTCACAGATTTGTGTGGTATGTTCAGAACTCAAACCCCCCCCATTCATTCAGCATGAAGAGACATGTATGGAATTTTTTGCCGGAGCAGGGAAGCCCTGAGCTCTGGAGATGATAGAAGCTTCTTGCATGCTTTCATGTTGCTTTGATGCACATGCCACCTTCACATGTTGGTGTGAGCCAGGGGACGAGAACAGAACAAGCAGGAACGCTGTGTGGAGAACGTAACCCACACCATGGTGTGAACAGCCACGACCTCACACTCTCACCGTCTCTCTCTCACTCACACAAGTCTGCCCTAGAAATCAAATCACTCCTTTAAAATCTTTATCTTTCAGATGATCAGTTAGAGTACGATGACCGGTGCATGAAGCTGCCTGGTTTTTTTTAAGCCACATTTACAATTTAAAGTACTTTGTAGGTGGAAGTCATTTCTACTCCACCTATCAACGGAAAAGAAGCAGCACTAAGAATATCGGCGTCTACTCATCACTCAGTCGTTTGCCAAACAGTGTCACGGGGAGGCCTATCTCAGCCGACACTGGGTGAAGGTGGGTTACACCCTGGATAGCTCGCCAGACCATCGCACGCGCACACACATTCACACTAACACCAAGGGGCAATTTGGAACAGCCAATTAGCCTAACGTGCAAAAGAACTTTGGGGGTACCGGGTGTGTGTGTGTGAGAAAACCTTTGTACTTCACTGTGTGTGTGTGTATTAGCGACATGAAGTTTAATAGCGGGTTTGAAGGACGGTTTCGGTTGGGGTCACCTGCTGTTCACAACTGATGCAACATATCACATTCCTAAACATACACATACACATACATTCACACGTATACACACACACACACACACACACACACACACGATAATGTCAACACACGTAATTTTCTAGAGCTCTTGCTCTCTCTCTCTCTCTCACACACACACACACACACCCTGTGTGTTTAGGAAGTGTGGGCAGGCTGTAGATCTGTGTTTGTTTTATAGCTGCATGTGTGGAATGCCGGAGGTATCCAGCATGTCGCTCTCATGAACCACGGCTGCCACACACACACACACACACACACACACACACACACACACACACACACACACACACACACACACACACACACA
>JBCNYH010000017.1:3599825-3626190 GCA_039654325.1 Tandanus tandanus | reverse complement strand
ATTTATTTCACCCCCTGCAAGGACCCTTTCATATTATATTGATGTAGAAACATTCACTGTTCAAGTTCATTGCTGTGACCTTCAAAGAAGGTCAATACAACTCATACAGTCCCAGCTGATACCTTCCATGTGTGGAGCTTGTCCACCAAATTTGGTGATCCTATGTGATTTCATTCCAAAGGTATCACGCTAACAAGTGGTACGGACAGGCGGAACCCATTTCTACACCTCCCGCTCTGCTCCCCTTTCCCTTTGGTGACAGCGGGAGTTAAGAAACCCTTTGGACTCTTATTCAGGTGTGAATTAAATTTTTTCTTCTTTCATTTTTCTCAACCCACATGCATGGTTTTCCATTTCACTGATGAATATCACCACCCCTTTTACAGTGGTGTGAAAAAGTGTTCGCCCCCTTCCTGATTTCTTATTTTTTTTGCATGTTAGTCACACTTAAATGTTTCAGATCATCAAACAAATTTAAATATTAGTCAAAGACAACACAAGAAAAAACACAAACTGAAGAAAAACAAAATGAAGACTTCGGAGTGGCCTAGTCAAAGTCCTGACCTGAATCCTATCGAGATGCTGTGGCACGACCTTAAAAAGGCGGTTCATGCTCGAAAACCCTCCAATGTGGCCGAATTACAACAATTCTACAGAGATGACTGGGCCAAAATTCCTCTACAGCGCCGTAAAAGACTCACTGCAAGTTATCGCAAACGATTGCAGTTGTTGCTGCTAAGGGTGGCCCAACCAGTTATTAGGTTTAGGGGGCAATCACTTTTTCACACCATGTAGGTTTGGATTTTTTTTCTCCCTTAATAATAAAAACCTTCATTTAAAAACTGCATTTTGTGTTTACTTGTGTTGTGTATATCTGTTTAATGTGTATATCTTCTGTGACAGTAATGCTAACCTGTGATTCTCTTCTTCTCTCCCAGGTCGAGATGAAGCCAGTGTTTACTGTCAGACTCGTCCCAGATTCCTGTCGGAGAGACAGTGTGGCTAAGACCGGGGGACCGTTCGCTTTGAGTCCCATCGAATACGTCTTTCTCCCACGAAGGGCTAACAGACTTGAGCTTGAGTACCTGCTGTCTGGGACAGTCTGTAAAGGCGAAAGAACAGGAAAGAAACAAGAGAGCACTTTTGTATGAACACAAAGCCCGAGGGGGGGAAACAAAGATTCTGGAAAGTCTTTGCAATCACAGCCGCAGTTCAAATCTACAAGAAGAGCAGAGAACCTTGAAAACCGTATGAGACTTCAATATAAAGTGGTATTTTGAGGTATAAATCTTTAGGGTGTTCATCTGGGACCATCCCTACCAGGAGAAAGTGCAGAGAGACATGCAGGATGAATCTGGCAGTAGTAGTGAGTCTGGATCTCTAATATTGGTGTAATATTGCACCCTGACCTCTTAATTCATGTAAACACTATATGGGACAGTAGCTACGGCACACACACAGCTCGAAGATCTCTGGAAGTGCTGAGGGAAATGTTTCCGTATCGGGCGATCTCGTATCGCGATGTCGTCGGGTGGCCGGCCCGTTCCCCCAACCTCACCCCTTGTGATTTTTTTTCTGTGGGGCTACCTAACTCACCAATGTATACTCATCGACCCCATACTCTTCAAGCCCTATAATAGGGTTCCTATTCAGCAGGAGATCGCCGCTGTTCCACTCGACATGACCGTCGATCCATGGCAACCTTCAGAAATCCCCTCCAGGCGTGTAGAGATGATGATGGAAACCATTTAGAGGATCGTCGTTAAAAAGCGATGGATAAAACTGTATTGAATGAAGTTTCATGTGTGGAAAGAATGTGATTATCTATAATGATTTTTTTTTTTTAAACAGAAATAAATAGAGACAGAGAAGCAGACAGATTGAGGTAAACACACAGATGGACAGAAAGAGCGAGAGAGATCGGTAAGAGAGATACACAAAAAGACACTGATACAGACAGACATATATGCAGGTACACAGAGACTGCTGCATAGACAGAAAGAATAGGAATGTCCATGTCTGTGTGCCTTATAGATAGATAAATTGATAGACAGCTAAATAAATAAATAAATAAATAAATAAATAGATAGACAGACAGATGTCTTTATTAATTTGGTATAGCGTCCGTGGGCGCTACATACAGCCTCATAGCGGCCATCAGTGCTCAAACAGGGTCCGTCAGTGCTTTGGTAACGTGGACCTCACACATGCAGTTAGTCTGACAACAGTTTTTATTTTGGAAGATGTGGAAAGCAATGAAAAGCGATATTTAAAAAAAAAAAAACATCAAAAAGGAATAGCGCTGTTTTTCTGGCTGAGTGTGGAGTGTGTTCAGCATTAAATGCATGGGGGCCGTGATTTATTTTTGGAGCTTACTGACTCAACAGGAAGGGGGAAAATAAGTCTCTTTAAAACCTCAGCATGTGTAGACTTAAACAGCCTCACATGTGTAACGTATCGCTATCAAGAAAAGAAATGACTAAGCTCTTTTATTTCCCCGACTGAAAGCCACTTCCCTGCTGGAGGGTTTGATGGTAGGAGTGTGAGGTGAAGCTTGAAGGAGGGCGGAACCTCCTGATTGAAGTGGCTGGAGACGGATTGACAGTAATAAGGTTTCGGGTAGTTTTAAGGAGGGCGGGGGGTTAAGTGTCACGGTCTTAAGTGCACCGTGGGGCGGTAAATGAATTTCGGAGAAAAGCTCATCGATCCGTAGACGATTATCCACTTCAGGGTTTGTGTGGCGGCCGTCCTGCGACATCCTCGGAGGAAAACACAAGCAGCAGTGCTTTTCTGCTGAGGTGCAGGAACGAGCAGGTGTGGGAAGCGGCCGTTGGTGTTGACAGCAGGCTGCCGTTTGGTCGGTTAGCGTGGTTCTTGGCACAGAGAGGGAGTCACCAGAAACGTGCCAGCACACGTCGTGCTACTCTGATGAAATAAAACCCTCCTGCTGCCAGACTGTCAGGTAGAAATAAATCCAATCAGGAGATAAGAGGTTCCCACGCTTTCGAAAGCAGCCTGAGAAACCACCAGCAGGACTTTCACCCGCCCAGACACACGCACACGCACACACACACTCTTCCCTCAGGGCTGTCCCAATTCAATTTCTTTTTATGCCAAAACATGAATAAAACATAGCAAAGAGAATCTACAGGAGGAAATAAACAGAATAATCACTGTCATGAAGAAAGAGTAAAGAAGGACAAGGAAGGGTGGGAGGGAAGGGGAGAGGGAGAGAGAAGGGAGGCAGGGAGGAAAGAAGAAACGAGGGAGAACATGGAAGGAAGGAAACAAGAGAGTGAAAGATGAAAGAAAGGAGGAGAAGGAAAGAAGGAAGGAGAAAGAGGAAAGAATGATGGAAGGAAGGCACAGGGAGGGGGAGAAGGTGTAAAGAAAGGGAAGAAAAAAGGAAAGAAGGAAGAAAGAAATCTAGGGGAGTGAAAGACCAAGGAAGGGAAGGACGGATGGGAGTGATAGAGGAGAGAATGAAGAAAGGGGGAAAGGAAGGAAGGAGAGTAAAGAAGGAAAGTTGGAAGAAAGAAAAGGAGAAGCGATCGAGGGAATGAAGAATGGAAGGAGGGAAGAAAGGAAAGAAGAAAGAGATAGAAAGAGAAGGAAAAAAGGAAAGTGTGTGGAAGTAGTAGATAAAGCGTGAAAGGAAGAAAAAGGAAAGTGGGAGAAAGAGAGGATAGAAGAACACGGAGGAAAGAGGATGGATGTTGATATGTATCACTAAGTGAGGGCGTTGGAGGCGTGTCGTGTGGGCGGGGCTTTGAAAGTAGTGGATTGTGAGTGTTAAAAGCAGAATCAAAGCACTTCCACATCATCAGGATCAAGATCTCCGGACCAGGAGGCCCTTCGGCGACATCATCATCGGGGTATAATGTACAAATACACATGAATAACAAAAATTAAAAAACAACTTACCATTGGTGACAAAAGTGAAGAGAGTATCAGACAAAGAGCCGCTGAAAGAGAAGAAGGAGAAAAAGAAAGAAAGATCAGTCAGTGATTATAATCCCAGTGATAAATGGAGGGAAACGCCCACTGGGGGTAAAGAGCAAATCCTCTATTGTCCCACTCCCAAATCACTGCTAAACCGAGTCAGGCTTTTGTTCCTAAAGACCCCCTGCTGCCCCCTGTGACCCCCCCTGCCACCACACGCAGGTCTGCGGTGAAGCCGAGCTGCCTGACAGAGCCGCGTGGAGCTAATTAGAGGGCGCATGGCGGGGAAATTGCACCTCTCACAGCTATTACTTCAGAACGTGCCATTTTCTCAGGCGTCCTGGCTGCCACTTCCTTTTCATTATTCCTCGCATCAACGTTGGAGTCGAGTCCTGCACGTGGAAAGCGTTTAACTCGCCGTAAAATGGCAGCAGGAATAAATAAAATGATTCAGGTTTAATCACAGGCCAACAACACACAGCGACGTGACACCATACAGCAGCAGGTCAGCAAAGTGCTCGCTCCGGGCAGGACAAGCGAGCGGGAAAGTGATTATTGAACCGTATTGATCCCAACGCGCAGGGGCGTTTCTCATCAATCCAATCCGCTCAGAGCAGATCTCTCACAGTGATGAGAGGAACGCCACGAACACAAGCCACGCTGCTCAAGTGTCTTTCAGCTTGAAATCACTCACGGTCACTCACTCATCTGCCGAACAGCTTAATCCTACTAGGGTCACGTGGAGGCTGGAGCTCATCTCAACCGACGAGGTACACCCTCAGACCATCGCAGGGCCAACACACACACAGAAATTTGGAACAGTCAATTAACCTAATACTAATGTCTTTGGACTGTGGGAGGAAACCGGAGTACCTGGAGGAAAACCACACAAGCATCAGGAGTACTTGCAAACTCCACACAGAAACGCCCGAGCCGAGCCTGGGACTCGAACCCAGATCCTTCTTGTTATGTGGCGTACGTGCTGACCACTACGCCACCGTGCCGCCCAGCCTGGAATCAATTTTTGCGTAAAATTTTTATTGATTTTACAAATATGATTTCTGCTGCATACCTTTTGCCTTATATGGCATTTCCTGTACAATCTTCCTGTACGCCCTTCCTAGATCCTACCCCTAGATTTACCGTAGCCGGTTGATGTGGTAGAACAATGGTTGGGATTACAGTGGCCATTCTGGCAGGTTTTAGAGGAGGTCACATGCAATGATTTACCCACGGTCTGTGTGTGTTTGTTAGCAAGAGTTGTATCCAGTTCCCACCCGTCCAGTATTTCCTCCCCATCACATACGACCACCAACAACCAGGGAGGGGTGTCAGCATGCACATCCCCCCTCTGTGATATGCGATTCTGCCACCCGCCTCTTTACATGCACATTTGGAAGCAGAGGGAAAGCGCTATCCATCCCTTTTGTATGAATGAGCTCACAGACACCCACAGATTGGCTGGCGATCACTGAGAGTGACATGGGAGCGTATGCCATCCCTCCCTCCCATGAGACTCCTGCTCGCGGATGGCTGGACATCAACCTGGATTCGAACTTGCCATCGCCAGGTTGATAGTCAAGCACCTTTTCGATGTGCCACTCGGGAGCTGAGTTGTGTGTGTATTTACATGAAATTTCTACCAGAGGTAAGGCATTGGACAAGGAAGACCCCATTAAATTTTGATTCGGAACAAATTCTGGATCCAACAATTTAACATTGTGAGACAGGACAATAATTCTTTTGAAGTGCTGTATTACAGCAGCATATTTCCTGTTATATTTTTGACTTGGCGGAGGTTTGCGCTCTCCGAGTGCTCTCGTTCCAAAGATATTAAGTTTTTAATACGGATCGATCACAACCTTTTTTTTTTTTCGATAAATAAATTGTCTGCAAGGAATACAATGACGAAACTTCACAAAAATGACGACCCATCGAAAACAGCTTTCCAGGATACACTCCTGTCATGTCCTGTTTTATATTGTCACCGGTCCAGATAACAAGCTGGCTGCTCCAGATAAACAAATTAGAAGGATAAAGAGTCCAATAAATCAGTGTCAAGGCCCAAATCCAAGCAAAACACTCCTCATATGAGGCAACTCTTTGCTCATCAGATCCTCACAGCATTAAGAGATGCACAGGTTTATCAAGTCTCTAAATGTCTCTTTAAAGGACATGTCCACACTCGCACACCAAACACCCTCTGCACTAAAGATCAAGTACAACCGCCTGTTTTTATCAACAGTGCGAACTGCACGCTGATACCGAGAACTGGAACTAACACACACCACACTCACTTAGTGCAAAGAACCTTTCAAAAGCAGACTTTTAACCTCTTATATCCCCAACATCTGTAACATCTGTAACTCACGTGTGATTACAACAGACATGAGCTTTAAATCCTTCTCCATACTGACATTACAGGAGACACCTGATTAAAAGAAAAAAGAAAGAAAAACATTTAAAACAGGAAAAGAGAGTGTGTGTGTGTGTGTGTGTGTGTGTGTGCAAGAGGAAGAGGCAGACAGAAGAAAAGAAAAAGAGGGACAAAAATAAAGAATTTAAAAGAAAAATAATAGAAAAAGAGCAGCAAGGTGGCGTAGTGGTCAGCATGTCCGCTCGTGTGGTTCTCCGGTTTCCTACCATATTCCACAGACATGCACATTAGGCCTATTGTCTGTTCCAAAACGCCCCTAAATGTAAGTGTGAATGGTTGTGTGTGTGCTGGTACTGCAATGGTCTGGCAAGCTGCTCTAGGTCTATCCCGCCTTCAAACAGTGTCAGCTGAGATAGGCTCCGGCCCCCCCGCAACCCTAGTAGGGTTAGACCTTTCAGCAAACAAGTGAGTGAGTAAGAATGGATAGAAGTAGTGTAACCAGTTAAAAGAAAGAGCAAGAAGGAGAAAGTGAGACAGAAAGAAGAGAACGAGCGACAGATACAGAGACCAAACTGGAAACACAATACATTACAAAATATATTTAAACTGAGGAATTAGGAAACGAGGAGTCACAAAAAAAATGTAACAAAGAAGAGTGTGGAAGAGAAGCAGAGAGAAAAAAAATTGACCACAGGGGTCCAGACGTTCGTCCCGACGAAAGAACCATTTCATCGTTTCACCAGTTCACCAGTGAAACTGCATCTGAGACTCTGCAGAATCCAACCCCCGACTGCTGCCTGTACTGCTCTCATCAGAGAGTAATGCAGTAAACTCACGTTTTGGACTGGATGCCGTTGGCTCGGACTGACTCGTAGTAGCGAAGTCCACGCTGTTCCTCCACGCTGATCTCTCCCCCGAACTGGTCTGGAAAGATCCCTGCATGGACCGCAGCTTTACAAAGAACTGATGTCTGGAATAAAGAACCATGACAAAGGCAACACGCATGTAAGCACACACACTCGTACCATCTATACAAAGGCACAAATACACTCCTACAAACACACACCTACCTACACATGTGCACAAAGGCACACATGCACCAATGCATTTACACTCACAAGTGTACACAAACACACGTACACACCTAAAACACCCAAATACAGTAACGACCTCATACTTTCCACCAATTAGTGAACATGCTGTCTTTCATCATGACTGAGGACAATTTGGAGCTCTTTAGCTGGCTCCAATGACCTGATCCCTAATCTCCAGCTCGGTCTGTGTTTTTCTGGGAGTTACACGGTCTCTCAGTTCCTCTTCATCAGAGGGAAGTGGTAAAACGGAGCACATTGTGACTAATCAGAAGAAAGAGGATGCTCTTCATGAACCTGATCATTAAAGAGTAGCGGTATTGATCATCCTTACAGCATAATTAGTGTGTACGTAATCCGTTTAAGCGAGATGCTTAAT
Organism: Tandanus tandanus; assembly: GCA_039654325.1. Lineage (NCBI taxonomy): Eukaryota > Metazoa > Chordata > Actinopteri > Siluriformes > Plotosidae > Tandanus > Tandanus tandanus. Next base: position 3,618,401 of record JBCNYH010000017.1, on the reverse strand, counting down.
TTAACATAAATGACCATAAAAAGCACAAATCTGGTAATTTTATCCCGTGGATTACTAGCGGGGGCTGAACTGCAGGGGTTAGCAGTTTTTCCCCAGAAGTGATGTTGAGCGGGGTCGACTTCTATCGCGGAGACTGTGAGACGTCACATTCTAGTGACTCTGAGGACGAGGATGTTGACAGAGATGTGCGTGACGGTGAATCCAAAATCGCTTATGCAGCCAACGTTTTGCCAACTCGGCTTTCCTGTCGTCAGTTGGTTTAGGAACAAAAAGAGCTTAATGCTTGTGCAGCTCAGCACTGGCCAATAATGTGTTATGATACACGAGTCAGTGATGTAGCCCAGCCAATCCAACGAGTTCGCGTCACTACCAGGCGGTAACAGCCAATCAGAAAGGCAACATGTCTTTGAGCATGCCTAGAGTCGTAACACTTGCGTACACTTTAAAATAGATGTTATACGTAATTGTTTTAAATAGCTAGTAACACTAATTCACCACAGGTCCACTTTAATCAACCATCCAGAGCCTTCAACACACCGCAGTGAGATTACAGAATTCAGCGATGATCTTTCTCAGATTTAACTCATAAGATCAGAGTGGTGCTGCTGAAGGACACGACGTAACGATTTTCGACGATGTTTCGAGACTCTATACGCCAGATCAGAAGTGGACAGATGAGAGAGAACTTTAGTAAACCCAAAAAGGATCACCATAATCTTACAGATAAGTCTTTTTAATAAAAAAAACCAAACAAAAACGAATAAATAAACAGGGTATAAGCAGAGGGGCAAATCCAGCCTTCTTGGATATTAAGTGTGAATGTAATTTATCTCTGACTGCATGAACACACAGCTATTAACCACAATGTGTTTACAGTGCATAAGTAATTCCTCACTAACCAGACGACAAACAGTAATTCCCGCCGTCTACAGACGCAAAGCCCGCACTGTCACCTACATTGTCCCTCGCACCTTCCTGTTTGTATCCGTCTTTCCCCCAGAGCAGCTCATTAACACCATGTGACTTACAGGACTTTGATCAGTTGTGTTTACACAAAGCCAAGCTCTTACAGTGTACACCAGTTTCGTTTAGACGATGAATGGAGGCATTTAGAAGCACTGATGCAGGATTAAATCTGCCATGTGGAGTGTCGGCGCTGACGGTTTTTGTGTGTGTGTGTGTGTTTGCTGTGTATACCGGAGCAACATCCGAGATTTGTGTGTAACCTAACAGCTCTGAGCTCCACCCGCTTTTTTTTTTTTACTGAGATAATCCGCCAAACAGCCTGTGAGTGTGAAGAGAGTCGACACCCGTACCTGGACGGGCAGATTTCTAACAGGATCTCTTTTCCAATGAAGTCATTTCAACATTTCTTGATCTTGAAAGAGCTTTAAAAAGTTTAAAAGTTTCCCTGCTGAAAACCTGAAAGACGAACAGCCAATCAGATCGCAACCTTCCAGATCCTGAATCCTGCAGCCAGAAAAATGTACAAGACCCTCTGTAGCTCACGTCTAGTCGGTCCAATATGGTAAGTAATGCGTTACTCTAGAACAGATTTTCCAACCTCCGACTGGGAAAAACGCTTTTTCAACGTGGAGTTCCTTGTTACAGTAACTACTAAGTACTGACCAGATGTTAAATGTCGGGACGATCGAGCCGAAGCTCGGGTTATTCATCGATAATTTCTTTTTAAATTTGGATACTAGATTAATCCAGCAAGGGAACTTTAGCTCCACATGTAACCCAATCAACGTGAGCACAAACGCACAACAACCAATTACCCTAATGTGCATTCTTTGGACTGTAGGAGGAAACCAGAGTAACCAGAAGGAAACCCATGCAAACAGCAACGCCCGAGCCAGGGATTCGAACCCACTACCTGCACTGTGCCGCCCCAAGTTCTATTTCTAGCCCTATCAAATTTTCATTTTTATTTTCCCGTTTTCTCCAGTTTTGTGAGTTTTATGTATTTATATTTACCGTGAGTGTTTTCAATCATAATCACAAGCTACTGTGCAAAAAGTTTCTGAACTGTAAAGTAAAGTAAATCCTGACAAAGATATACGCTCCACTTTCTCCTGCTGAATCAAATCAAATGCAACATCAAGACCTCAGTCAGGAGCCCACAGCCGTCATCATAATGTCTGGATGCAACACTGGAGGTTATTTCAGCCCTCCAGGACATGACAGAAGACTACGTAAGTGGAAATGGGCGGCCTGGTAATAAATCGGTTGTTTGCTAAACAAAAACCAGAAGTTCCATGATGAGTTCCTGTGTTGCATTTCCACTTGATTACGGGGACCACAAATGCGACGGCAAAAGCGCAGAAACACGGCGAACATGGAGGAAGCCGAGACCGAGGAGGTTTTGTGGTGTAAACAGGAAGGAAAGTGTGTTTTTAATTCAAACACAATCAATCAGAAAGGTGAACTTTATCTGGATTCAGTCACATTTACACCAAGAAGTTGTGATAACCACAGAATGGGAACGGGAGTAAAAGTAAAGGCACCTTCTCAGACAAACAGGTGCGAAAAGATAACACTACATGCTCGATGCTCCAGGTTCAGCTCGACTCCGCTGATTTCTGAGGTAACTATGAGAACAATGAGGGCGGAACAATTAATTTACCACATGTGGGGACACACCTCCCTGTTCTCTCAGATGCTTAACACTGAGCTGTCACACACAATGAAACACAATGAGCCCAGCACTAAGCGTTCCTCCCCCAGCCTCTCTAACCCAAAGCATCCCAGACCTCCTGCTCAGAGCTGCCTTCATGCTGCCACTCATCTCTAACACCAACCTGTTTTGCTTGCTCATAAATATTACCCCACCCCCCTGTGTGTGTGTGTGTGTGTGTGTGTGTGTGTGTGTGTGTGTGGGGTGGGGAGGTGATAGTCCCCAGGGATGCACCGTCACACTCCTCATCTCCTCTCTGATGAAATGCAGATCAATGAAAGCTGCACTCACGTGTCTGTAGCCCTGAGAAACGTCTCCGGCCACGTCACCTGCTGCTGCTCCACATCCAGCTGGACAGAACTTCCTACAGGAGACAACAATAAAGTGGCTGCTTACATATCGTGCTAATAATATCACAAATGCACACATGCACGTTCACACACGCAAAAAAGACACAGAGAGTGCAACAAAAAAGATAAAGACAGCGAGAGAGTTATAGTCAGAGGCACAGAAAGAAAAAACGAGGTAGAGATATAAGGAAAAAGAAGCAGGGGGTCACAGAGTGAGCAAGACAGACAGAAAAAAGCAAGAAAGAAGGAAAGAATGAAAGAAAAGAGTAAGGGAAATAGGAAGACAGGGACAGAAAGAAAGAGAGGGAGAGAGAGTGAGAGAGGCAGGGAGAAAGAGATGGAAAAACAAGAGGGGGAGAGAGGAAGAGAAGTTGACAGAGTGAGTGATATAGGGAGAGGAAGAGAGCGGGAAAAAGAGATGAGGAAAAAGGGTGAGAGAAAGGGGGATACAGGGACAGAGTGGGAAAGAAAGAGAAAGGAGGGAAAAGAGGAAGAGAAAGAGGGGGAGACCATGAGAGAGAAAAAGAGCGAGAGGGGAAGAGAAAGTCAAAAACTGCTATCCATCCTCAGTCAGAAAAGGTGGAAGAAGTTTAACGGTGTTAATGTTTTTATTTATTTATTTCTGCGCTGCGAGTTATTTTACACTGAAACCCTTCAGCTTTATCGAAGCACATTTAAACCAGCAGCACTGAATTCTGAATTCTAACATTACTTCCTGTTTAAGAGGAAATAACGTGTACATCACCACCAGATAATGAAACGTGCGCGTGATGATACAGCGCATCATAAATGACGTCTTTATTCAGAAATATATATTTTTATATTTTTTACATCAAGTGCCACATAAATCATTAAGACTAAAAGTATAACATGGGAACATGGGGTCTGAAACAATCAGCTGAATAAACAGTTAAAAACAGCAGCGTTACCTGTAGTGTGTGAGAGAGAAATGGCTGCCTTTGTCTGTGCACGTCAGCAGCTCTGAGGAGGAAAAGCACAGGAGGGACACAAACACAATGAGGGACAATAAGAGAAGCTCAGAAATGTCTCCTCAGCGGAAAAGCTGGGATATCTCGACAAACAGGACACACACACACACACACACACACACACACAGCCATCACAACAGGATAAACCGCCTGCTTCCTTTACCACATCTGGGCTAAACACACACACACACACACACACTGCATGGGAGTGAATATATCATGTCGGGTTGAGAGAAGTGTGTTATGTCGGGACATGCCGAGTGGAAAGATGGAGAGGACATGCCGAGGCTTAGTCCGACTTGACGAGTGGAACCTGCTTTAACATCTGATGAAAATAAGATGGACACCAGGTGCTGGATATCAGTGAATTTGATCATTTTGGTTTGGGGTGCTATTTTTCCCCCCATTTTGCTTCATGAAAAAAAAGACACACTGGCAGTAAACGTACTTGAAAAGTCGTCAAACCTTCATCAAATTCGTTCAAACAGACTTTCCAAAAAAAATAAAAAATTACCTGAGTGCAGTGAACATGGAGGGAGCGATAAATAAATCCCTCATTTGCTGAACCGCTGAACCCGAATACTAGAGTCATGGGAGGATACGCCCATCTCAGCCGACACTGAACGAAGGCGGGGTACACCCTGAACAGCTTGCCAGACCAGCGCAGGGCCAACACTCACACACACATCCACACATAGGGTCCATCAGGACCTGCCAATTAGCCTAACGTGCATGTCTTTGGACTGTGAGAGGAAACCGGAGTACCCGGAGAAAACCTTCGCAAGCACAAGGAGAACATGTCAACACTACAGAGAAACACCTGAACCCGGGATTTGAACCCAGGACCTGCTTGCTGTGAGGCGAACGTGTTAGCCACTACGCCACTGTGCCGCCCATAAAAAAAAAAAAAATATCATACAAACAAGGGAGTGAATCAAACACATGACATGTTTGATTCAGATCAAGAAGCGAGTTGATTTAGAGTCGAATCACTTTCTCAGTGCGAGTGAACCACACAAGAGTTGGAAGCACGCCTCAGTCGTGCACCTGCGGTTTTTTTTCGTGTGATTGCAGCGCCATCGACAGAGGAGGAGGAGGAGGAGGAGGAGTGGGGGGGAGAGCAGACTGATCACTGCGAATGTGAAGGGTGTGAGACGGTGAAAGATGTGTGACCTACCTGTGAGGTTGATGGTGGCGTAGGAAAGCCGGAAGCCTCTGCCAGAGGACTGAGGGCTAGAGCGGAACGTCACTCTGAGCTCACTGGCGTTTGTGTAAAGCGGCTGGTTGGTCAATGTGGGGCGAGATTTCTGCTCGCCGCAGTACTGCCAGTACACTAACACACACACACACAGACACACACACACACAGAGTTAGCGTTTGAGAACATAAATCAACTTACAGGCAACAGCAAACTTATTTTTGCCGGTCAAGACATCACCCCATCTGTATTAAAAGAACTGGAACTCTGTGCAATCTGACCCAAATACTGAGTCACTACTGCACCCGCAGTTCAGTATACACCCCCCAATCGTCCCTGCACCACCCTCTTCGTTTTAGTCGCTTCTCCTTTGTCAGCTCCATAAAGCCCTGGCGAACTGCACGCCGTCACCTGACCCGTCTCTTCCTCCTTACTTTTCAGACCGGCAATGAAATGATCAGTCGTCCTTCGTCAGAAGCAGGAGTCTGACTGAAGGAGGGGCGTGGTGAGACAATAGAGCTGGAAAAAGCCATACGTGTGCTGTGATGTGCAGTGATGTAGATCTGATATACGGTGCTGCCACAGTGAGCTCTGGGGGTCTCAGAGTCACATGATAAAAGGAAATCTACTGAAATTCCCTTATTCCAAGAGTTTCGAACGGATCAACAACATAACACAGAAACTACTGGTGAAACAATTGGCCATGTGACTCACAAACTCACGTGCTCATGTTGTGAAATCGCCTGTTAGTAACAAACAGCATCTTTTAGTAAAGAGGAATCGTGATCTAGGGATGACTGAGGAGTGTTCCCAATATCCTCTGGCACGCTGCACTGCAATTTCACTTATCTGATCAATCTGGGTCTTTCATTAACAGCAGCTTATATGACATGAGGGGAAAAAAAAAGGGGGGGGGGGAGGAACTTTTGCAGAAAAAAAATACTATCACAAAGCTAAAAATCAGATTGCTGATCAAAGAAAAAAATTCTTTGATCAGCAATCTGATTTTTGTGGCTTATGATTGTGCTGAAAGGTGAAATTTTCACCAAAATAGCCTTATATGTGGAGCTACCCATGAGTCCCTTAATCTTGAACCGAGCCCCAGTTTCAGCTGAAGAGAAGCATCCTCACAGCATCATACTACCCCCACCATGCTTTACCAGGGACATGGTGCTGATCTGTGTACACTGTATAACTGAGGTCCAGCGAGGTTTTCTACAGTTGAATGTTTAATAGACCACATCACCACAGGCGAGCCATTCAGATGGAGGAGCATCCAGGTTTATACAAGTTTACTTTTCAAACATTTTCCCAAACCATCCTTAAGAAGGCTGGATTGTATGACCTCTGGAGTCTGACTCATGTTAGAATATGACATAACAACAGGGTTTTACGCACTTTCACACCAACATGGTGCAGTACATCCAAACTACCTGATTTCACAACTTCAGCTCCACCACACCTGCTGAAATCCCTGTTTAATCTTCAGAACAGAAGCACAGTGTCTTAACACAAACAATGAAGCTGTTTACCTCGCATTCATCATTATATGACTCAAAAGCAAAGACAACAGATGCAGGCCCTGAAATGTAGATTGTAAAAAATAATAAGAATTAAAAAAAAAAAAAATGTAATGTGATATCTTTGGACAAGTGTCTATATTTGTAAATTATACCAAAAACAGACACGCTATTAACACCTGGTGAGAAATGTTCAAACCATTAAACCGGTGTTGGACAGTGTGTGAATCACAGTTTAAATGACGTTTACAGGATTAGCGTCTTCCCCTTTTGTTCACAAAACCAGCCAAACAAGTTAATCAGCTGAAATCAGCAGACAGCGTCACAGCATCACACAACACTTTCCACAAGGAACCAACATCCAATAATAAAAGTCAATTTATGGTGCAGACAAACTCGTCACAGTTTACGATTTCGATTATGATTTATGCATTTAACCATTTGGAGAATTAGTGGCAAATACAGGTAGGAATCTTCCTAAAAGTCTTAAAGTTACAACATGAGCAAAATACTGCATAATCATTTATATATGGAGTAAAATTTCATAATGAGGGTTAATTGGATTATATTGACTTCCCGTTGGATCAACCATCTTATTATCCAGTCTGACTGCATATATACACCAGTGACCGTGGGAGGAGCTTCTCTGGCCATTAGCATAGCATTCCTTTTCGATTTGTTGGAAATGCTTCAGGAGCGACACGGTGGCGTAGCGGTTAGGACATCCGCCACATCCACGTCCGGTTTCCTCCCACAGTCCAAAGACATGCACATTAAGTTAATTGGCTGTTCCAAACTGCCCCTAGGTGTGAGTGTGTATGGCTACCAATGAAAGACGTGAAGTATGAAACCACTGTTCGCTTACCAACACCGTTCAACATTAACACCTTCAGATAGTCAGTCTCACAGTCCACTCCGTCAATGGAAACATCTTCAAACTTCAGTACGATCCTGAGGCTGCTGTGGACGCTGATCTTCTGCTCACACAACGAGTTGTTGGGGTGCTCGGCCGGATATTTCTTCGAGGACAGGAGACCACCCTGGGGGCCCAGATATGACTGGCCACAACCATCCTCTAAGGGGAAGTCAGAACAAAACACTTTAACACACTTCCTCAAACAGAAGCCAGCCAGGGACATGCGGATATTACAATTCATTTTATTCCCCAAAGGCGAGGTGGCATTCACTTCAGCTACATCCACTGGGCCCGAGGCGAATGAATGTTTTTGTACATAATGTGCTGTATTGGAATATAATACGCTGAACAGATGAATTCCTTAAAATCATAACAAATAGACCATTAATACTTCTATGTAAATTGTATTAATCAGAAGTTGCCTCTGATGTAACAACAGTGTGAGATTATTTGGTTGTGTGAATAAGCCTATGTGCCATATGCACTTTGATGAGCAGTAGTCCAGTGCTTGCCTCAACTCTGGTCGCGCTTATACCACGAACCCGTTAATATACCTCTTATACACTGCATGATGGGAAAAAATGCTGTGCACAATAATATTTTGTTGGACTGTCTTGGCCTTGATTACAGCATGTCATCACCATGGCACTGTTGCTGTAGTTGGTCCGGTCGAGGCTCAGCAACATTAATGTGGCAATAAAATGAAGTCAGCTGATGACCTGAACGTACTGAGTGAGCAGGTTATCACATCAACGGACATTTTCTTCCCTGATATAAAATTGTTGTTCAGATAGTAAAAGAGGGGTTCAGGGAGCACGAGGAATCATTTTCACACATTTATCGGCGCCCCAGAGTCCTGACCTTAACCCTATTGAAAGATTTCGGGATGTGCCGGAGAAGACTTTATGGAGTGGGTCAGTTTTTCCCTCATCGATTCAAGACGTCGGTGAGAAATGAACCCGATGCTGGTTGTAAATAAATGTTGTGGTGTTGCTAAAGTTTGCTAAAATAATGCCATGGGGAGTATCTGCTGTAATCAAAGCTGTATGTGCCGATTATTATTATTTTTGGTTGAGCAGTGAACTTCAGCAGTCAGTACACTTCAGTAACAGTTGGAGTTCAGCGTGTCGGACACTTCGGCTAAATGGTAAAAGTAAGGATAAAAAAGTAATAAAAATAATTTTAGAGACCAAGAATGAATATAGTCGTATAATATACTGCAACCATTGACATCCTTCATTAAAAGCTGGAAATGGAGGTTTTATGCAAGTTTACTTATTCCATGCTGATGCTACAAGTAGCATGGTGTGAATTCTAAGCTAAACCATGTAATTTCTTTCCCTGACCTTTTCCACCACACAGAGAACTTTCTGAAATGAACTTGTTATATAACAGACATATGACATAAGGGAACAGATTTCACAAGCGATCCTAAATAATTAAACTGACAAGCCACAGTCAAAGCAACATCCACGACAGTGCTCTGATGCACGCGTGCAAAGAAAAGCCACGACGCGGTGCAAACGCTTATGACGTACACTTGAGTTTGTTTGCGCGGTGAGGAGAGGAATGCGATTCCTCCGGAGTATTCGCAGGCTGGTCGAGATTGTCAGCTGCTGGGAGCAGCAGGTCTTCAGGATGAGCCCAGGACGTGGGAAAGGCTCTCTCAGGGTGAGAGTCACATGCACTAATCATCTACAGTGGGATTTCCACCCAACTGCAGTAAGGACTGAATTCCTCAACACATACTTGTGTGGATGATATTCTTTTACCCCTCTAGGACAAAATTACTAACAGATAATGACATAAACCCTGACATGACATTTAGAGCCATACACGTTCATCCAGAGAAAAATATTTCCAAAACTGTCAGGTCTCTGTGCACACAACGTGGCTTCGAGGTTTACGTTAAGCAGGGCGTAAAAGCTAACAGCACATTACCTACAGTGCATTACATCAGGCTTAGTGGACACACAGCGGCCTTTGTGGTCTGGACTAAACCGGAGACAGACGTACTAGTGAGTTCCGTAAACAGGAAAGACACACCTGGGGGCAGGTGAGAGGGCGAGAGAGAGAGAAAGAGAGAGAGTGCTGACGTCATGAGCTTAAAAAAGACCACGCAGTGTAAGCAGCATCACGTATCATAAATAAATAACAGGAAGTGTGTCAGACTGTGTGAGCAGCTGAGATGAAGGAATGCGGTGAGGAATATGGTATGGAACGAAATAAAACTCTCAGGGCTGGGTGCGCCATTCTAGGGAAATAATCCACGAGTGTCCGTCACTGATTTAAAGACTTTCGCGCTGAAGATTTGAGGCTAAAAGTGGAACGCTATTTCGGGCTCAGCACCTGAATCCTCTCCGGACTCCCACAGAGTCGGGGAAAAAAAAGTGAAATGTGAACAAGAGCTGCACATGTCCAGGCAACGCTGCTGCTGCTTCGAATCTGCTGAACAATCGCTGAACAAGATACAGCGAGAAAACTCAAAGCGTGGCCAGCTGCGATGGAAAAAAAAAAAAGTGTTAGAAAATACATTCAAAGACCGGATTTCCCTGAGTGATCACAGACTCGACTTATCAGTGCTGAGAGATACTAACCAATAATCAATAATGATGAAACCCAAACATCAGCTAAGGTTGGATATGGATTTTTATTGACTTCTGGGAAGTAAATCATGAGTTCATCACTACAACGCATGCACGACGTCCTGAATAATCCATAAGACAAAAATACAGATCGCAACACATGCTAAAGTACTCCGACGACGATCGCCGGCACTGCATAACTGGTAGCATAATTATTTATCCATTTGCATTCTTAAAGGCATTGCTACAAAATAGACTTCAGTGCAGGATGGGCTTCTATGCAAATAATTGCAGGATAAACGCAGCAGCCGCATTGTGTACATGTAAATATTTGATTTAAAGTATAATCAGAAAGGTCGATGTGAAAGCAAATACTATTGGTTTAAAATTATAAAATGTTCCTACAGGACATAAAAGTTAATCAGAATTAGTATAAACTACAACAGAAATATGGAATCTGATCGGTTTGCTATCTGGAGGATAACATACGTTATTATTCTTTCTAGAGATTTTGTTGTTTCTGATTGGTGGAAAGCCATAAAATAATTGTTGGTATTGCATCGGATGAGTGATTACTGCATAACTGGCACACACAACATAGTAACGTGATTGTCTACTTTAAAAATAATTTAAATGGCTCGCGCGTGGCGATTGAGCTAATTGGCCGAGATCGCACAAGAGATACACTTCCCTATCTCTCACAGCGGTCACCAGCCAATTCATGGGCGTCTGTGAGCTGATTCCTACAAAAGGGGCGGATGGCACTTTCTCTCCGAGTGTGTTAAGCCACCTGCAAATGCGCAGCAGTTCGTAAAGAGGCGGGTGGCAGGATCACATGTCATGGTGGGAGCATGTGTATGCTTATGCCCCTCCCTGTTTAGGGGAGAGAAAAAAAGGAAAACCCCAAGGGAATTATTCGGTCTTGGCGGTTGTACCGAATAATTCTCAATATCAAACTTCACTTCCTTCAATGACTGCTTATTATCCAGAGTGAATAATGCCTGAATCGATATGACTGACACTGAATCCCGGTTTGTCACGGTCACTAATTCTGAAATCTTAGAAATTCAACCAAACGCTGTTGAAAAAATCCTAATAAAAACTGCACACTATGGCCTTTGTGTTTATCTAACTTGGACTAAGTTTCAAGAGATGTTTCGATAAAGATGCTTTGAAAAATAAAAACCTAGACCTAGAATACAAACCTAAAATTCTTCGCTTTTCTGATGTTCCTGTGTTGTATATACTAAAACAATGAATGGGTTTAAAAACATGCCGATACCTGCGCTTTGCTTAAAATATGTAAATAACAATAATAATAATAATAATAAAGTATAAAAACCTCATTTTATGCTTACATGTAGAATATACTAAAAAATTATTCACCTCAGGCTCGGTGGATATTATTGAAAGCTACTAATTCTTGTTAAATATCTATTCGTCTCTGACCGGATGATTCAGGACACGAATCATCTCCAGGCATCGTCCCAGCATTTCATATGTAACAAACCATTCTGTTTAGTTACACACTTGAATGCATTAATGTCTCGGAGTCCGTAGATGATATTTACTGTATTTCATGCGGTACAGATGCATGATGTTGCCATCAGGTTTTTCAGGTTTCACAGAACTCAGCCAAGCACTTTATCAGACTTCAGATCCGAGCAGTATCGGATAATCTGACCTCCGATAACACAGTCAGATCAGAAATGAAAATAGGAACAGGTGAAGGCAACGTGCTCACCTCCCTGAAAACAATGGAGGGCTGCATGGTTCAATCTGAGGGCTGTGTGTTGCTGCAACAAAAGAAACCAGATAAACCTGCGGCCGGGAAACTGTCATGCTTTCACAGTGACACCATCACGCCGTGTCAAAACCAACATGGCTGACCTATTAAAAACAAATCTCCATTCATCAGCTTGGTGCTTTATAAAAACTGAACCGAACTCAGAACTAGTCCTAGCTGGCACTTAATGCACATCAAAACTGTTCAGGTTCATAAAAAGATACGAACACGGAACGCAAACAGAATGAGGCTGAAGTAGTGAATGATATGATGAAAAATGGCAAATCGAACATTCTGATTTCATTTTACTGAAATTTTGCCAACCGAACTGTGAATCCTTATTAACCCTAGGTTTACACTGGAGTGCGATGTCCGCGATCTCCGCATTTCAAAAAACATGGAGCTCCACGATTTATGGGTGCACTTGGAGCACAATTGGGGTATAAAAGGAGGCAGGGTGCATCCAGAAGATGAAACTTGAAGGAATTGTGTTGCCATGTTCATCAAGATCCCCTACGATGGTGCATTAAGGTCTGTTACGCTCTGTTAAGGTCTACTGCGCTCTACCGCGATTCCCACGTTCTATCATGATTGGTGTCACATCGTTATACATCGTAATAATCGTGCCTAAATTTCTGACAGCCAAAAGTTTTGCCACGATCAGCACAATTAGGACGAATGCACCAAGTTCCCCCAAGATCAACACAATTCGATCCCACAACCCCCCATGCTCCTCACAATTCTCTCAAATCAGGGAGATCATGGACATCGTGCCCCAGTGTAAACCCAGGGTAAAAAAACCTCCACAATATTTCGAAGAACGTAGCAGAAAAAAAGCTCACCGCTGAGCCCACTGGCAAATAGTGCCATGATATTAAGAACGATTTAGAAGAAAATATTGGATCGCTGTATCGCAAACCAAAATGAACCTGTTTTAGGGAAGCAAATCTTCACATAGACTGTAGAAACATTACTAATATATTTAAGATACAGATTTACTTGTTGCTTAGTTTCTTTAAGACAGATTGCAGCTCGTGATGACGACACATAACTAATAATGAAATAATGAGCAGACAAAGACATAAAAAAGCATAACGGCGTTGAATAAAAACACAGCACTAAAATAAGCACTAAATGACTTTCGAGGCGGCACGGTGGCGTAGTGGTCAGCACTTCCGCTTCACAGCGAGAAGGTCCTGGATTCGGGTTCGGCGAAGGTGTTTGCGTGTGGAGTTTACCTGTTCTGTGCTTGCATGGGTTTCTTCCGGGTACTCCGGTTTCCTCCCACAGTCCAAAGACATGCATATTAGGCTAAATGGCTGTTCCAAATTGCCCCTAGGTGTGGATGTGAGTATGAGTGGTTGTCTGGGTGTGTGTTGGCCCTGCGATGGTCTGGTGAGCTGTTCAGGGTGTACCTTCACCTAGTGTCGGCTGAGATAGGCTCCGGTCTCCCCTGAGACCCTAGTAAGATTAAGCGGCTTGGCAAAAGAGTGAGTGCATAGATAACATTATTCTGTCAGTTAGTTTATTGCAAGGCTTAAAATTGGTATATTAGTTTATATTAGTTTGTTAATCCACTTGCAGTAAAAGACATTACAACAAACATTACATCAAACTTCAGAATGTAAACACAAGGAAGCAGGTTTCATATTTTCTCCCAGTTTTCTTCCAGTGTTTATTCCCCTAATAAAGGATGAATCAAGCATTTCTTCGGTTACCTTTTCCAAAATAAAGCACATTTCCAACCTCATAAACATCTCTCAACAACAGAAAAACCCATATGATGAGCCGGCTAATCTTTTTTTTGTTATTTTTGTAATCTCCAAAGTGCTCAGTGACGAGGGCTGAATCCTAAATAAACTCCTAGTGCACTAGGGAGGGTGTTTCACAGCTATTAATTCGCATTAGCGCGAGTATATAATTATGGAGAAAGTCAGAATGAGGGCGTTATTTGGGATTTGTTTGCATTTCTACACCAAACCTGTGACCTCAAACATGTATATTTAATTATTATAGAACATTTTACTTCACAAAAGCAAGCACTGAGGAGACAAACGCGTTTTAGGCTTAAATCTCCTCAAATTCGGAGTTGTGTAGGTTTATTTCCCCCCCAATTAATTAGTAGGTTTTGGATGTAGCTAGCACTAGTCAGTGGTTTAACATTAGTCTCGGTTACATTTGTATAACGTTGTTACACGGGACACGAGGACTGATACACATTAACACTTTTAAACACAAAGTAACCCTCTGTACCTTGTTGCTATTTTATCGGACGCAACATTGCGGCCGCCAGTTAGTTCTTTTGCTGTTTGTTTGTTTTTCCTCACAGAAGTTAGTTCAGTCTCAGTTCTCTGTTCACTTACCGGGTTTCTCGGTGAGTGTAAGCGGGTAAATTGTTACACACACGAAAACCAGTCCATACAATGAATTTTCGAAGAACATTTCAACTTCAGGCCACCAGGAGACGCGGAAAAAGTGCCAAGGCGCATTTGGAGAAACTTTACTGGAACATTTTCCCGGAAAAAAAATAAATAAAGCAAAAACCCGGCCGTGTCGGACCTGGGAATTCTGTCTACTAGGCGAGATTTCGGCGTTCACACTCACTCGCACACACTCTGAATGAACTCTTCCGTGTTTTGCCCCCAGTTGCGCCACCAAACGGTACGCGGCAACATTGCGCATGCGCTCAAATCCCTCACTCACAAACGAAACCCATCATTGGTGGCCTTGATGGACTGCAGTGCTAGTGGTGTGTAATGTGTTCCCTATACAGTGCACTTATTCTTAAAATAAAAGCCACTTGAAACCCCAATTTCAAAACCCTTTTCAGGATTAAATAATTTACACATATTCTGACATATTAATATTTTCTATTTTTACATTTTATTTAAAATAGCATGGTTTATATTTATATATATATTTTTTATTCTAATCACTTAATTCTACTACTGTGGTCACAGGGAAACTGGAGCCTAACTCAGCCAAGACTGGGCAAAGGCGGGGTACCCCCTGAACTGCTCGGCAGACTATCACAGAGCCAACACATACAACCGTATACACTCACACTCACATCTAGGGGCAATTTGGAACAGCCAATTAGCCTAATGTGCATGTCTTTAGACTTTTGGAGGAAACTGGAGTACCCGGAAGAAACCCGCACAAGCATGGGGTCAACATGCAAACTCCACAAAGAAACGCCTGAGCCCGGGACTGAATCCCAGAACCTTCTTGCTGTGAAGTGTACATGCTAACCACTACCCCACCCTAGCTAAAAATTCATTATTTCAAAATGTACACAGTTGAAGACTGTTGCATACAGTCCAACATAGTCAAACAACAACACACACACACACACACACACACACACACACACACACACACACACACACACACGCACGCATGCATATATTTGCTTCTTACTTCTTACTTCTTTACAAGATTTACTTTTTATATTTTTCTACATTATACAAGCCTATTATATAATATATATGCCTGGACAGCTTGCATGAAAAGATTCAGTTCTCTGAATGAGTTCTACACAAATAAACTTACACCCAACAAGTCTTACACTACATAGGCTGCAAGATCAGGTACTACATAATGCACCTATCTACACCAGGTGGGGCCATTTGTAATGTGGCCCTCTTCTCTTTTCTCTGCCCTCTAACGGTCACTGAATCAACATACTCTTCATTTATGTTTCTAATGTTTGGTTTTCATAGCATTCATTTTACTAACTTAAAAAAGTTGTAGCTATAATGATTGCTGTTGGAATACAGCTGACATACAAACACAACACTATCAACATAACAGTTAATAACAGGTCTTAAAATGAAAATAAATTAGCCCACAATTTCAAAATGTACCTATAATCTATAAAGTCATTTAGATATAATTTAGTAAACAATATTATACAATAATGTTATGACATCAAAATAAAGCAAATGAATAACTAATAGGTTTAGAGGCTATTTAATAATAATAATATCTATAAAATATAATATAAATAATAATAAACATAAAATGTGGTATGAAATAGAAAAACCTTAGAAGATAAAGAATGAAATATAAAAAGTGCACGTGGGGTGCTTTTTTTCCTTCTTCCTCCACCCACTAACGGTCAAGTTACCAGTCAGACCTGTTTAACTGGGACTTCTGTGGTTTCAGTCTATATGTCATATGGTGATTTCTTTCTTTCTTTAAATCAAGTATAAAATAACTATATAAAGCTATTTATGTAGTTTATTTCTATGTGATAAATAAAGCTACTACTATTATTATTATTATTATTTTTATTATTATTATTATTATTATTATTATTAGTAGTAGTAGTAGTAGTAAACTGCAGGCTGCAGAGCACTGATTAAGGAGCATAATTATGAGCAGATAAGGTCGAATGTAAGGTTGCTGTAAGTGTTTCAGTTGTAAAATTGAAATAAATAAATAAATAACATTTTAAAGTTTAGCACTTAATAAAAATCGAATCAGTAATAATATAGGCTGGTACTGGGGGTGTTGGTATCGGTAACAGCATCAGTATCAGTATCAGTATGAGTAGGTATTGGTATTGGTATTGGTATTGCAGCAGCAAAGCATGCTTAATGTGAATATGTGATGCCTATAGTTACTTAATCTAATACTAAGAAAATTAAGATCCATCAAGACGCCATGTTAATACAGATTTCCTAAAACATCTGAAGTTCTAGAAAGAACAGCACCAGAATAAGCGCCTATAAACTGATTAGATTCATGGAAAATGGTTCTTCAATCCATGGCGCTGGGCAGTGGTGGCCCCAGTGGTGGTTCAGAAAATGAACGATGATGATGATGATGATGATGATGATGATGATGAACAATCCATGGCGCCCTCTAGAGGCTTACAATTAAATCTATTCCATGGAACATACAGCACCTCTTTTACATAATCAAATTCATACTCTGTCTGTGTGTGTGTGTGTGTGTGTGTGTGTGTGTGTGTGTGTGTGTGTGTGTGTGTGTATGTATGTGTATAATACTGATCCCAAGGTCGGGGGTTCAAGCCCCACTATCAGCGGGATGTCACGGCTGTCCCCCCAGTGCAGCTAACTGGGTTATCAAAGGCCGGCCGTGTCTCTCACTGTCTGTGGTGAGAGGAATGTAAAGGAACCGTTGCTGTCATTCATAAAGAGTAGCTGCATCGCCGTCAGCGTGTTTCTGCCCTGCGATGGCCTGGAGAGCTGTCCAGGGTGTACTCTGCCCTTGCCCGGAGTCGGCTGAGATGGGCGCCACCCTCCCCGCGACCCTAATTAGGAATAAGCGCTTCAGAAAATGAATGAATGAATTATTCTTCAAAAAGTGCTTTTTTCTGGTAACAGTCAGTGTGGAAAACTGGGATCTTTGGGTGTTTGTCGGAAATCTACAATGCCTGGGACGCCAGATCATTGTAGGGCATCAAACTCAGGTTGATATTTACAGGAGATTAAACCAAATGAATGGGACGAGAAACACCTGCGACTGAATGGTGAAAGTGAGTGAGTGTGGTTATTGTAGTTCTGGGTGGTCATGTTTATAGACAGAGAGGGCTTATGGGAAATGGAGTCTGAACTGGTTTCAGGCATGGATCAGGCACGTTCATTCATTCATTCATTTGCCAAACCACTTAATCCTCCCAGGGTAATGGGGTGACTGGAGCCTATCTCAGCCAACTTTTTGCAAAAGTAGGGTACACCCTGAATCCATCGCAGGGGCAACACACAGCCAATTAGTCTAATGTTCACGTCTTTGGACTGTAGGAGGAAACACACATGCACGGGAAAGCATGCAAACTCCACACAGAAACGCTTGAGCCCAGGACTCGAACCCAGGACCTTCTTGTTGTGAAGCGGACGTTCTAACCACTACACCACTGCGAAGCCTGCCGGTATAACACAGCAGTTCAAATATTGAAGCACTTCATGATCTTTTAGTTTCATCCAAAGTCAGTAAGTTATGTTTCAGACTTGTGATTCGAGTGACAGGAAGTCCAGAGTCTCGGGTAATAGGGAGAAAAGTGCTATAAAAAGTACATCAGGATGTAAAATAGGGGGCTACAAGAAGATCAGGGAAAAACAAACAAATAAACAAACAAACAACAAGTGTGTACAGTGTGTAAGATTTAGTGGTATCTAGTGCCATCTAGCGGTGACGTTCCAGACCAACTGAAGTCTGTATGGTTCAGACTCAGCGCTACTGTACAAACTCATGAGAGGGGATCTGCTCACATGTTGATATGAATAGCGTATTGTAAGGTTTCCAAAAAAACTTATTTATTTTTATCGCAGAATCAACGCGAGGAAAGCTACTGGTCCGCTTTCAGTACAGTTCTACCACATAAACTGGTTCAGAAGTTGGCCAACCTGGGCATAGGGAGCTGACTTTGCACTTGGATACTTGACTTTCTTAGCAACAGACCTCAGAACATCAGGATAGGAGACCATATCTCCTCCACTCTCATCCTGAACACCACAGGGGTGTGTCCTCAGCCCCCTCCTCTTCTCCCTCTTCACACACGACTGTTCCCCCATTCACACCAGC
>JBCNYH010000017.1:3446057-3458317 GCA_039654325.1 Tandanus tandanus | reverse complement strand
GCAAGTGGGCGGGATTGTCCGGAGAGTCTGAGCAAGTGGGCGGGATTGTCCGGAGAGTCTGAGCAAGTGGGCGGGATTGTCCGGAGAGTCTGAGCAAGTGGGCGGGATTGTCCGGAGAGTCTGAGCAAGTGGGCGGGATCGTCCGGAGAGTCTGAGCAAGTGGGCGGGATTGGTCAAAGTCTGAGCAAGTGGGCAGGATTGGTCAGAGTCTGAGCAAGTGGGTGGGGATTGGTCAGAATCTGAGCAAGTGGGCAGGATTGGTCAGAATCTGAGCAAGTGGGTGGGATTGGTCAGAGTCTGAGCAAGTGGGTGGGGATTGGTCAGAGTTTGAGCAAGTGGGCGGGATTGGTCAGGGTCTGAGCAAGTTGGTGGGATTGGTCGGTGTGTCTGATCAAGTGGGCGGGATTGGTCAGAGTCTGAGTAAGTGGGCGGGATTGGTCAGGGTCTGAGCGAGTTGGTGGGATTGGTCGGTGTGTCTGATCAAGTGGGGCGGGATTGGTCAGAGTCTGAGTAAGTGGGCGGGATTGGTCAGGGTCTGAGTAAGTGGGCGGGATTGGTCAGGGTCTGAGCAAGTGGGTGCGATTGGTCAAAAGAGTCTGAACAAGTGGGTGACAGTGACAAGAGTCTGAACAAGATTTTAACAGTGTTTAAACTGTTACTCTCCTAAATTTGTAAATAAATATTGTTATTAATGTTGTTGTTGTGTTTTTTTTATCATCAGGTACAGACTGTAAGGTAAAGGATCCAAGGAGTGGGTATGAGTTTGATCTGAACCCACTGTCTGGGAAGGATTATGTGGTGAAGAGCTCGCAGTATGAATATCACTTTGCTGTATGTGGTGCTATTAAGAACTTAGTATGTCAGCATGATACCAACACAGTCTCCTCCTGCCAGGTAGAGGGTTCCAATCACAGGGTCTCTGGTCAGTACCTTTTTTACTGTGATTGGTAAATAAACCAGATAACATATTGGGAATAGTGCTATGATTAGTGTTCTGTTGACTTGTTCCAGGACTGGCTACTCAAAACCTAACATTCGATGATGGAGATATAATGATCAATTACACACATGGAGAAACCTGCCACAAGATTTATCAGCGATCCACGGCCATCATGTTTTCCTGCGACCACAGCAAGAATCCGGTATAATTTCTTCTGTCTGAGTGGATTTATGAGGAGCGCGTGGAATGTTTAGGTTTTTTGAATATGTGTTTTTCTGAATGATCTCCGTAGGGGAAGCCAGAGTTTATCAGAGAGACTGCAGAATGCTCCTACTTGTTTGAGTGGCACACTGCTTTGGCCTGTCCACCTTTTAAGACCACCACCTGCTCCTACAAGTGAGTGACTCAATTCTGTCCTGACACCCCAATTCTCACTTATGAGCTCCTGCATACAGAATAGTGAGCACTTAACATTCTCCAGTGAGGTCTTTGTGCCCCATTATTCCCCGTCTTAACATTTGCTCTTAAATCTTTCTGTAACATAAATATAAAATAAAAATTGTGGCTAGTTGTACAAAGATTCTCTGGAAATTTTATTATGAATATCAGGATAGTTTACTCCAACACTTGGTTGATATTTCTTTAGATGGTCATACAAACAGGAGAAAGTGTCTTCTTGTTCTCATCACTGACTGTGAATGTCTGATATTTTTCAGTGATGGCAGTGGACACTCGTATGATCTGTCCTCTTTGGCTTTACACAACAGAAACTGGGTGGTTCTGCCCCAGACTGGGAACAAAGACCAGCGCTATTACATCAATGTTTGCAAATCTCTCGTACCGCAGAGTGGTGAGTCCAAAACCTCGACCAGCCCCACCCATTTGTTCAGTCCTGTCCATTTGCTCAGGTGATCTGGACTAGTCCCATCCATTCGATCAGATTCGCTCAGGCACTGCCGGCCAGTCCTGTCAGACACCCTAGGCTAGTCTCGCTCATTCACTCAGGTGCTCTTGACTGGTTGCACCCATTCTGTAAGACGCTTTTGACCAGTTCCACCCATTAGCTTAGACTTTCTGGACCAGTCCCTCCTATTTGTCCAGGTCGTGGCCGGCCCCACCCACTCAGTCAGATTCTTTTGACCAGTCTTTCCGACACTTGGCCAGGGCATCCCATTCTTTCAAGAACCCTTGACCAGTCCCATGCAATCGCTCACACGCCCTGCCCTTGACCAGTCCTGCCTATTCCTCCCAGTAGCTCTTGACCAGCCCTGCTCATTCACACTGTTGTCCAACAACGAGCCACATTCCACCTAATCAGAAGAAAATAAATATTTTTATTTGTCCTTCAGTTATTCCATAAAATAGTTTGTGATTTATACATCTTTTGAGAACTTGAACAATCATCCATGTCAGGTTCATGGGGTTGCCCGAGCAGCGCTGCCGCGTGTCAGAAGGCCGGTGATAAGTACGTGAGTCTGGGAGAAGCTCAGTCCGAGCCCCAGTGGGTTGAAAACACCCTAGTGCTGAAGTACACACAAGGAACAACCTGCCCAGGAGGAGACCGCAAACGATCCACCATCATCCGCTTTGCATGCGATCCCAACAAAGTGGTAAGGCAATATGGCGCAGCACACACACACACACACACACACACACACACCTTGTGTTTTCATGCTGTTCTTAAACTGAAATGCTTTTAGAAATTTCGCAGCTTGTGTAGTAAAATCTGGAATGTTCTAAACAGCATACCCAGAATTGTTTCCGTTTTAAGATGCACATGTGAATGTTATTTTAAGAGGAGCTTTTATCAGTTTCACTCCAGATCCCATCTGAAACAGAACCATCATAGTAATTAATAGTTGTGTATCTTTGTATCTAATAGGACTATCGAGTGTTGGCCCTCAATGTGCCGCTTCCCCTAGATCGAGCCTTGAATAAGTGCTTCCCCAGTGTTCGCCAACCCTGCTCTTGGAACTCTCCTGCAGGTTTTAACTCCAACCAAAATCTAGCACGCCTCTTTTTAGCTGAGCAAGACCTTCTTAAATCAATGAGTACATGGTCAGGTGGGCATGTTTAGGGTTGGAGCCAAAATCTGCAGGGAGGTAGATCTCAAGAAACGGGGTTGGTGACTTTTGATTTGCTGTGGTGTATGGCAAGCGTTGGTCATGTTCAAAGAGATGACCATCTTTATTAGCTAAATGTCGAAATTAGAATTGTGTGTGGTGATGGCTAACGTGCGTGTTGGGGGGGGTGTGTGTGTATCTGGCTGCAGGACTCTAGTCCCACTCTGATCACTGCATTAGACGACTGTATATACAATTTCGTGTGGTTTACAGCAGCAGCATGTCCCCTTAACAGCACAGAACATGGAGACTGCAAGGTCACTAATCCGCTCACAGGTGAGTCCTACAGTGGGATCTCCGTCCGTGTTGAGAGGATATCATTAACATTAACACAGATCAAACATTGAAGTACAGAATGTTAGCCTGTGTCATTTTTATTCATTTTTATGTTTATTGCTGTGCCTTTTCTGCACAGGACACCTGTTTGACCTGAACTCACTCAGGAAGGAAGGGGGATATACGGTGTACCACAGCATAGACGTGAGAAAGATGTACCACCTGAACGTCTGTGGCCCCGTGAAGAACACGGGCTGCACTTCAGAAGCAGGTCACACCCCAAAACGAGGCTGTGTTTTGTTAAAAAAAAATTAAAAATGTTGATTTGGTTCCCTGTTCAGCACTGATGTCGTCGTGTGTACTGCAGGAGTGTGTATCAAAGACACGAAGACGGCTATTAACGGAGGAATGGCTAACAAGAAGCTTGTCTATAAAGACCAGGTGGTGGAGATAACCTACGAGGACGGAGACGTCTGTGAAGCCAATCCATCGCTGAAGCACAAGAGTATCATCAGCTTCATCTGCAAGTCGGAGGGAGGCGGGACCAGCAATCCTGTCCTGGTCGTCTCGGACACGAACACGTGCACTCACTTTTTTTCATGGCACACCCCGCTGGTCTGCGAACAACAGGTACTACAGGATTACTCTAAGCTACATCAGATATTATTTAGTTTAGTTCAAAATCAGATTTTATATATAACGTCTGTAGATCACAGTTGATGTTACCACAAGGCTGCTTGTTTCATGTTGAAACATCCCAGGAAGCCATGATAACAGCAACACCATGAGCTCCTTGCTCAAGTACTATTGCATTATAAACGGAGGCAGTTCTCCTTCCGGCTCGTCTATGCTAATCACATCGCTGCTGTTTTATACATGCTATCTGCAGGAGCACTTGCAAAGCTCCTTTAATTAAATTATAGAAAAGCTTGTGCGTTATTGTACATAAACAATTAGTGAAGATTAGTGAAGGACTCGTCCTCCAGCAGTAATCAGGCAATGCGCGTTCATGTGTTTTTGAGAAGTGGCACCGGAGGAAGTGCCGAATGGAGTGAGTGTGATGTTTTGTTGTCTGTCCTAGCTTTGATATTTTAACGTTAAAGGTAAATGTCAATGCCTATAAATAAAGAGTAGTCATTCGTTCTTGCAGAAATGTCCAATTCTTTGGCTCCCAAGTGGCAGAGTGTTGAGTTCGCTTCGAGTCACGGGTGGTTTGCCCATAGAAATCAAACTGGCCGAGCTCTCAGGGCAGAAGGGATTGCATGAAATCTCCTCCCTCACTCACACGTGACGCTAGCATATCATGAGTATCATCCTCTGTGCGCTCA
Organism: Tandanus tandanus; assembly: GCA_039654325.1. Taxonomy (NCBI): domain Eukaryota; kingdom Metazoa; phylum Chordata; class Actinopteri; order Siluriformes; family Plotosidae; genus Tandanus; species Tandanus tandanus. The sequence continues at coordinate 3,453,650 of JBCNYH010000017.1, read as the reverse complement.
TGCATTCAGGAAGCGAATATCCTCTGAATACGCATGTGCAGCAGTTCAGCTAGCATCACATCCTCATCTGCTTGCCTTTGCACTTCCTGGTTGGTAGCAGTCATGTGAGAGGGAAGTGTTTCTTGAGGGGTGGGAAGTGGCTATGATTAAATCAGGAAGGAAATCGGGGGGAAAAGAATTGTTCTGTTTTTCTACCTCGGTTATTAGGTAAAGTTCAGAATAGATATATTAAAAAAACAAATTATAAATAAATTGTAGGATGACTTTGTTTATTTTAAAGTGGACCTGTGGTGAATTAGTGTTACTCGCTATTTAAAACAGTCACGTATAACATCAGCGGTTCCTTCCGGCAGCATCAGTCCGTGTCCGATCTCAAAGTGCGCGCGAGTGTTCCGAATCAAGGCACGCTCAGAGACATGGTGCCCTTCTGATTGGCTGTTCCAGTTTGGTAGTGACAAGAACTCATTGGATTGGCTGGGCTACGTCATCATAACACATTATGGTCCAGTGCTGAGCTGCACAAACAACAAGCGCAGAAATCACGGAAAACATTTCTTTTTGTTCTTAAACCATCTGACGACAGGAAAGCCGAGTTGGCGTTGGCTGCAGAAGCCATTTTGGGTTTACCGTCACGCTCATCTCTGGCAGCATTCTCGTCCTCAGAGTCACTAGAATGTGACGTCTCACCCCCCAACCAACGTGTTGACATCACTTCCAGGAAAAAACAACTGCTAATCCCTGCAGTTCAGCACACCGCTAATAATCTACAGGATAAAGTTACCAGTTTTGTGCTTCTTGTGGTCATTTATGTTAAAATAAGCGTCTGTACCGCTTAAACGTATTACATACACACTAATTATGCTGTAAGGATGATCAATACCGCTACTCTTTAAAAATACACTTCTGATGTAAAACTCAGTGCTAAAGCCTACTACCACCTTTTTTTTTTTAAGAAAATAAAATATATAAGTAAAAATCTGCTTCAAAACACACAGCTTCTCCTCAAAGGAGGAAACCTCCAGTGTGCTCTCTGGAGTCTCATTTATAGCCGAGCAGTAAATCTCGCGATACTTCCTAATTTCTAAAGCTGTACATTTAAGAAGATTTTTGTTTTCTTTTTCTCTCTCTCCTAATGTCTCACTAGTCTAAGATTTACGAGGACAAGGACGGCCAACATTTTTTGGAAAGTATCCTAGTAATGAAACATGACATTCAGAACCGATTAAAAGATGATATCGTATCTTTTAAGATTTTGAAATTCACTGGAGTTTCTCTTTAAACCCTTTAGACACCAAATATAATTATTAATCAAAGCAAAAAGAATTAATTCAATGTCAATACCGCTGTCCTACATCATGTGACTTCAAGCTTGACTCTTATTGGTTACCTGCTACTTCCTAACAACCAGTCAGTGTAGAGACCCCCTTCGTTTCATCTGCAATGGACCTTGTTAGTATTTGAACACCTATTACTTGTAATTGTTGTAGAGCCATATGCGTATATTCTTACTGCGCTCGCCGTGGAATATGTAGCCTCGTGCTTTTAATGAATGTTCGAGTGGTGCGCCGGAACATTCCAGATCCAACCGGCACCTCCTTCCTTGTTGTGTAAACTACATGTAGCTAATAAGTACAAGCTGCAGGCGCCAGCACCTTGTGTGACCTGAGGGAGATATTGTAAATAACGTGGAAATGTAGACTTTACATTAACCCGGATTCTTAAAGCATAACGGATTATATACCAGAGCGTTTCCTACACCGCTCACTTTGCATATGCGTCTCGAGACAATTCATTTATTATCTATAATCAGTAACTACTCAAGACGTCATTTCAAACCACGGATCTGCACTGTGAGGTAACAGCTGCACCGACAGGGTTTCATCATCATCTATAGTCGTTAGCTGGAGATTTACTGGCACTAAATAAATGAAGACTGGAAATTTAATTAGTTAATGAATATGAAAATTTTTTTCCTCATAATTAAATCTTTATTATTATTATTATTATTAATAAAAAACATTCAGAGTGCAAGGTACCTCTAACTATTATTTATTATGTAATGATGTATCCCACTTTGATATTATGAGTGTCTAACTTATTAATCAGGTGGCACTAACTCTCACACACCCCTCTCATCTGTGTTTAGACGATGTGCTCTGTTTGGAACGGAACCAGCCTGATAGACCTGAGTCCTCTGATTCATCTCACCGGGTACTACACCGCCACAGACGAGGACATGGACGAGAACCCGAACAAAGACAGTTCCCGTGTCTTCTATATCAACATCTGCCAGTCTCTCAACCCCATACCAGGGGTGAAGTGTCCTCCGGGAGCAGCAGTGTGCATGGACACTCCTACAGAAGACCCCGTTGTGAGTTGAAGTCATTGTATTGTACGTTTGTTGTGCCTCATGAGGATGTTGAGGGTTAAATGCTTGTTTGTCAGATCTCGGGTGCATTTGGGTTGAGCTTAGAGTCCCAGTGACTGTTCAGTTGTCTGGTTGTGAGATTTTTTTTTCTTTAACAGGACGTCGGACGTCCCACTTCTCCTCCTAAGTATAACGCCGCCACTGATGAGGTAGTGAACGCTTTTCTTTCTTTTTTTTTCCCCCCATAACAATATTTCCTTATAGTTTTATGTGCTCTTATATTTGATTGTCTGATTTCTTCAGGTGGAGATTGATTTTACCAGTACAACACCATGTGCAGTTAATCACTCCATCAACTACACCTCCAGAATCATCTTCACCTGCCAGAAAGACACGGACCTGGTTAGTATTTTTTACATCAATAAGATTTTAAATGAATTCGTACCACTATAGCCCTTAAACGTTTTGTGTATGTATATAGGGATCTCCAGAGATGATTCGTCAGCTGGGTTGCACGTACATGTTCGAGTGGCCGACGCCTCTGTTGTGCCTGGAGACGGTCAGCGCGCAGGGCTGCAAGCTCCATGTCTCCCAGCTGCACTATACCTTTGATCTCTCACGCCTGTCGGGAGACGTCCAGGTGGGTGTCTGTGGCGGCTGTGACCACATTCACGTTGCAAAATAGATCAGTGATATTACAAGCGTCATCCATTAGTGTGAGATTGTCGTGTGGGCGGGTCCTGTGCAGCATTTTTCTAGTTCTGGCCTAATGGTTATATTCCCGAACCAGCAGGAAAAATGTGTGGCGGCAGGAGGAGTGAGCAGCGCCTTCTCTTTCTCCACCTTCATGGCTGAAATGCCCTTGAGCCACCTAACCCCCAACTGTGACAGTGGAAGCATGTGCGCGGTATCTGTATACTGTATAGTTTATATCTGTATGATATACTGTTTTAATCCCGCAAGGTGAGTTTGGCCGTGCATTTTAACCCATCCAACGTGAGCGCACACACCCTCGTAAACACCCCCCCACCCCCTTTATGAGATTTGCAGAAGTATGGAGTTCCGGAGCGCCGCTAAAAAGATCAGGAATTTAAATTGACGCATATTTCTATCCTTAACTGTATGAAAAGAAAATAGTTCCTACCTGCAGATAGTTCCCGTTTTACCGCAAATAAAAGAACAACTTGTACTACTACGATTAGTCGCCTCAGGGTTGGTGGGTCTCACTGAATTGAGTATTGAGTGTGTATGATCCAGTGATATCTAGCGGCATCTAGTGGTCAGGTTCCAAACTGCAACCAACAGAAATTGAATTCCCGACCCCTTCCCTTCGAAGCCTGTATGGCTCTGGGCTACTGTGGAAACGTGGTGGTGCAGGACCCTGTGTGTGCGTGTGTGTTTGTGTTGAGGAGTGGCTGTTTATGGTTTAATCCTGTAGTCCCTGAGCTCGATGTGTTGTGCTGTGTAGGTTCCTGTATCCTCTGGAATGTATAAGCTGAATGTATGTGGATCCGTGAGGGATAAGGCATGTAAGAAAAGTCCGGTGTGTTTGATCTCTGGGACCTCAGCGTCCTCGTTTGGCCTCAGTCAGGCCATGAGTCTGAACTACAGCCGAGAGGAGCGCGCTATCGTCATGCAGTACGGCGGTGGAGACCCCTGTCCTTCAGGTTAGCCTTGTCTTTATGATAATTTCCATTACATGTGAGAAAATAGCTGACAGTACATTAAGTGATAGATTGTATATCCGGATTGTTTGGTTCCAAACCGAGGTACATTGAACTGAGATTTGTACATCCGTCCCCTTAAAAAAGCGTACCCTTTACTAATTACTACATGATTTTGTTGTTGCAGTGACTACAGATATAGCAGTGTGCACCTTCCCCTTCATCTTCATGAGCAAATCCTACTCTGAGTGCACACAAGATGGCAGGTCCGATGGCAGGAAGTGGTGCTCCACCACCGCGAATTACGACAAAGACAAGCAGTGGGGCTTCTGTTCTAACGGTAAGAGGAGGGGAGGTGATCTTACTTTCTTGTAGTATAAGTACATCATATCATTGAATTTGTTTTTTTTTGGGGGGGGGTGTTTAGTAGCTGGAAAGTCTGAAACACAAACAGCATTCTAGAGTTGACTTCGCTAAGGGCGGAGGGAGCCTCTCGGAATCCCTCTGTTTGGTTTAGCTGCTGTAATTAACAGCTATGCTTCACTGAATAGTCTCCGAGACAGAACATCGACCTTGTGACGAATAATTGATTTAACATATACTACATGAGAACATGCCCCCTGCTTCCTTCCCCGACCCTGAGGAAAGGGGGGGCCGTTTGAGCTACGGGGTGGCATGGTGGTGTAATGGATAGCGCGTCTGCCTCAGAGCAGAGAAGGTCCTGGGTTGGACCCTGGGCTCGGCGAGGGTCTGTCTGTGTGGAGTCTGCATGCACTTCCCGTACTTGCGTGGGTTTCCTCTGGGCACTCTGGTTTCTTTCCACAATCCAAAGACATGCACATTAGGCTTACCGACTCTTCCAAATTGTCTGTAGGTGTGGGAATGAATGGTTTTGTGTGTGTTGGCCCTGCGATGGTCTGGCGAGCTGTTCAGGGTGTACCCCGCTTTCGCCCATTGTCGGCTGAGATAGGCTCCAGCCTCCCCGCCACCCTAGCAGGATGAAGCGGTTCAGCAAATGAGAGAGAGAGAAAGAATCTTCTCTTAACTGTAAACCTTTTCATCCTTCAGTGACGGCTAAGAGGCAGTCCACCATCTTGTTCATGTGTGACCGCTCGGCGAAGCTCGGCAAACCCCAGCTCCTCAGTGAGACGCTGGGCTGTTCCAGCACCTTCCAGTGGCGCACCGAAGCCGCATGTCCTCCGAAAAAGATGGAGTGCAAACTGGTGAGCCATTACCAAACCTACGACCTGCGCACTCTCTCCTCACTCACCGAGGCGTGGAAGTTCAGCAGCTCCGACAAGAGAGATGCGTAAGAAAATACCTTTTTAAATCCGTGTGTAACGGTTTATTGAGTCTTATCTTAGATGCTTCATGTCATTATACTGAATTATAATAATAACGATAATTAATCTATTATAAATAATGAATTTTTAACAAGGTAATTCCATTAAAAAAGAGTAATATAATTATAAATAATATCAGACAGTAGAAAAGCACGCAGATTATGAATATGTAAATTAGAAACATGTCCAAACAAACTACATCATCTTTCCTTTCCTGTCTAGCCCTGCATTTGCATATTGAAACATGATTGGCTGTCAGAAGTTATGATGTAATACTTCTATCTAGTTCATTGCTGTTCTCCTGTTTTTGTTATAATAATAATAATAATAATAATAATAATGATGATGATGATAATAATAAATTATATATTTAATTTAGATTTCTCAAACCCAAACTTTCAGACCAAGCACTTAAATCCATTTCTTTCTGTTGCTCCGTGACCTCAGAACTGTTAGTCATATCCAATCAGAAGGAGCAGAATAACTGTTTTATTCCTGTGGGATGTACCTGTATTCAAATTTTTGAAAATGTAAAAAAATAGTAGCACCCAGAGAGCGCAAACCTCTGCCAAGCTGTAAGGTCACTCACAGTTTTGCTATACAGTTTAGAATTTTAAATGAAATTTTTCTCTTTAAACATTTGGAAGCATTCTGTGAACAGATTATTGAGGTATAGTGATGTTTACACCGCTCTAGTACTCTACATGCCTGCTGGGAATTAGAGATAAATTCAACAAGATTTGGCTGAGATATAATTTCTAAAAATCTTTGGCCCATGTTAAAGATGGGGACTTGGGGAATTTTTTTCCCAACATGATTCCATACACGAATCACCTCAAAAAATTTCCCACACCCTACTCTGAAAAAATTCATCAAAATCTTTTGATAAATTTTTGAGTTATATTGCACGCAAGTGAGTACATTAGCCAATCAGAACACTCAGCTGCTTTATATATAAAAAGTTCTATTAATGTATTTTTTCTACATGCCTTTTTTACTAAACATCATTCTTCATTTCACTCGTAGTCTTTGGCTATGATGTGCCAGTGCTAGCAGTGCTCTTTTCTTTTGCTCTGTATTATTTTTATTTCGGAACATCTCGGACCTTGCGGACGCAGTCCCACATCTTGATGTATTTCCATTGAATTTTGTTTAATCAGTGATGAACACAGAGACTAAGGGCACAAATGTTCAATCTTGCTTTTGAACACACTTTTTTTCCACAGTTACTACCTGAACCTGTGCCAGGAAATTCACGGAGGCCTGACTGGTTGTCCAGAAGGATCCGCCGTGTGTCGCAGGCGATCGGGGGGAAAGACCGAGACCTTGGGACGAGTATTTACTCAGAGCATGGGGTTAACTGGTGAGGGGTATTGCAAGTGTACTCGGACACACACACGTTAGCTGATTTGCCCCAGAAAAACTAACAATGTCGTCGTCTTCTTTTTTTTTTTCTTCTTCTTCTCCAGATGGAAAGATACAGGTGAATTACACCATGGGGGATGCTGTGTGTGGAAACTCCAAACCGGCCAAAACCATCGTGCAGATGTCGTGCGGGAGTACCGTGGGAAGTCCGAGACTCCTGAAGTGAGTCCAGTTATGTGAAAAAGGAACCAGACACAGCAGTGTGTTTTAAACCCGATCGGTATTCATTACTGTAGTGTAGTGTGGGATGACTACTAACAAGAATATACAGGAGACACCCAAAAAATATATATTTCTACTTTTCTGTTTTTAAAAAGGACGGGTAGTGAAAGATGCATGTTTACTTCATTACTGCTTACTTTCACATTATATCTACTTTATTTAGATGAACTTTGACCTAGAATTTCATACACTAGCCCTTTCTCTGAAATCACTCACTCGTTCACTACCCCTACTCACTATCTAGGGAATTAAATACAGAGGGCTCTGTAGTGATCTCAGCCTTAACGTGTTAAAACATTTTCAGACAAAACTCCTCAGCGCCGTTGATTACGTAACGCTATCGCAATTAAGTGCTTGATGATTATATGTTGCTCAGTTTGTGCCCATTGGTTGTACGGTACTTTTCACACTGCATTATGGGATATGTTTTATATATATATATATATACACACACACACACACACACACACACACACACATATATACATACATATATATATATATTATATACATTATAACACACTATATATATATATATATATATATATATAAATAACTACACATACATACA
>JBCNYH010000017.1:3428964-3441056 GCA_039654325.1 Tandanus tandanus | reverse complement strand
AACTGCTTCAAGAGGGAAAAAAAGAGAAGTTAAACAACGAAATTAAAATTAAATCCTAAAATCGGAGGGAAGAAGCTGGGTTAAGAACGCCGACAAGCCTTTGCCGGCACGCGATTAAAAAAAACAGGAACTGACGTCACAGAGTGTCACACCAATCACCGTCTAGCAACTACCAGGAACTTAAAGTATAATGAAGACGCAAATCAATCCTCAACTATTTTCTGTAAATATAGATTTAACATTTGATCTCTTCTTCTTTTTTCTTTTTTTGTTGTTATTGAAGCAGCTTGAGTCAGCAGAGTAAGGACGGTGAGGATGCTGGGATATCAGGGCGGAGTCAGACTCTGGGGGTGGTGCTTAGCCTGCTGCTGGTGGTGCTTACCATCTGTCTGCTTGTTCTGCTGCTTTACAAACGAGAGAGGAGGTACACACACACACACACACACACACACACACACACACACACACACACACATTGTTTTTAATTTTTTATGAGGTTCTGTTGCTATTAAACTGTATGTACATTTTTTTAGGGGGATTTTCATACAGAAACTCACAAGCTGCTGCAAACGGAGAAATCAGGTGTCTTATAAATACTCCAAGGTATCAATCATATTTATTTGTTGTTTGTTTGTAATATACAATTTGGAGCCAGGACGTCTCAGTGATAAAGAGAGAACTAGATTGTGATAAAGCAATAGACCGTCATTCATAAAGAGACTGAAAATCTGTAACAAATTAATATAGATTATTACAAAAATGTAACTTAATCCTGTTTGGGTCGTGGGGGGAGCTAGAGCCTATCTCAGCCAACTCTGGGTGAAGGCGGGGTACACCCTGAACTAATCGCCAGTCCCTAAAGGCATCACACACACACACCCATTCTCACTCACACCTAGGGGTTACTTTGCATGCCTTACAGCCTTACTTTGCATGTCTTTAGACTGTAGGAGGAAACCCCGGTACCCTGAGGAAGCCCATGCAAGCACAGGGAGAACATCCAAACTGCACACAGAAACACCCTCGCCAAGGATGTGCCAACCACTACACTACCGTGCCGCCACCTTGTTTTAGTTTATTCTTTTGGTGCCGAACCCTAACCGGTTTGCTTAGAAGGGACTCCAGCTAGTCACACCTCCGCTTATAATGGCTTCCTCCCTGAGGCCCGCTCCTCAAAGCTGAATCGAATAATCCCCTTGACGTTCCCTCTCACGGACTAATCAGCAATATCCACCACTTCCTGTTGCCCAGCTCAGGACTCGAACCCAGGACCTTCTTGCTGTGAGGTGGACGTGTTGATCACTTGCGCCTATAATTTTAAAAATTGTCAAATAGAATCAGATAGTTAAAAAAAAGCCGCTTGCATGAGTACTGACCCCCTTGAAATGGATTTATTCAGGATTATATCACCTGACACTTGATATATTAATTTTAAAATATAAAATTATTTATTTCTAAGTAAAATATATATATTTTTTAAAAAGTGGTCGAATTGCTGTGAGGACTTGAAATGCAATTTTATTTATTTAAAGTTTATTTATACCTCACCTGGATTTCCTCTTGAGCTTGCTTTGATAGTTCCCGGGTCTTCATGATGTTGTTTGTTCAGGTTCCCTAAAAAACACTGGGGTTTTGTTTTTTTATCTGATTATTCACTGATCATTCATTAATTTTTTTAAACCGCTTAATCTTAATTAGGGTCGCGGCGAGGCTGGCGCCCATCTCAGCGGACTGTGGACAAAGGTGGGGTACATCCTGTACAGAAGAGCCAACACACACGCAACCATTCACATTCACACCTAGCGGCAATTTGGAACATCCGAGTAGCCTACTGTGCATGTGTTTGGACTTTGTGAGGAAACCGGAGTACCCAGAGGAAACCCATGCAAGCACGGGGAGAACATGCAAACTCCACACAGAAACGCCCCGAGCCCGGGAATCGAACCCAGGACCTTCTTGCCATGACGCAAACATGCTAACCACTGCACCACCGTGTCGCTTTAGTGTAAAAACTAAATATATAATTATATCATCAGAGGTCAACTCCATTATGTAATTAATATTTAATTAACTCATGATGGCAGAACTAATTAAGGGATTTCCCAGTGACAGGAGTGAGTGAACATTCATGTAGTTACGTGTATATTTTTTTCCTCCCCTACATCGGATATATATATCAGCAGTGCTACTTTGTGTAGATTCATGGCACGCACTGCTCAGCCACACTCAACGCACTGAGCCTTGGGCATCCATGACACTCTTTCCAAATCGCTGGTGGTCCTTCCTTGGTCCACCTTTGGTAGGTACTCACTCCTGTATACCAGGACCGCCCTACAAGACCTGCTGTTCTGGAGATGAATAAACCCAGGTGTTTATCCATCACAATGTAGCTTTTGTCAAAATCACTCCGATGGTTCCACTTGCTCATTTTTCCTGCTTCCAGCACGTCAAGTTCCAACAAGAACTGACTGTAATACATCCCACTTTTGGACTGGTGCCACTGTAAAGAGATAATCACTCTTATTCACTTTACCTGTCAGTTCTCGTAATGTTTTTAATGTTATGGCTTATTGGTGTAAATTCCCAATTAATTCCTTTTCAGGTTCAAGGGGGTCGAATACTTATGCATGACCTAAGAACCATATCATGGCAGGGTTAAACAGGTATTAATCCCGATCCAAACCTGGAGCGTTACATACAAGACGTCATGTACAGTCCCGCACACATTAGTTGTGTTCATTACACAGCTCATTTGAATACTTGATTCTGATTGGTCAGTGATTAGAATATAATCAGCAATAATGTTTGGCTCGCTGTATATTATCCCTCACGCATTGTGGCCGTGTCCCAGGTGAGTATGGACGAGGACGGCTGCGAGGACGAGATGGAGTGGCTGATGGAGGAGGTGGAGACTCCGGCTCAGGCCCCTCACGAGAACGGCAACATCACCACCAAACCGGTGAGTGCCGAGGCGCTGCGTTCTTTCTCCCTAGACGAGCAGGACAGCGAGGAAGAAGTTCTGACCGTCCCCGGAGTCCGAGTCAACTCAGGACGCGTCCCTGCGGCCTCTTCATCCTCGCGTTTCCTAAAGAACGAGAGCGACGAGGATCTCGTGGGGCTGCTGGACGACACGGCGAGAAAGAAAACGTCCAAACCGAGCTCCAGACAACCGAGGAGAGCACAGGGAGACCCAGACGACAGCGACGAGGACCTTCTTAAAGTCTGAGGCTTCCTGTCATGAACTTCTTAACGTCCCTGTAAACTCGCTCTGGTCGATTCTTTGATTTTTATTTTTATTTTTTTTGGTGGTTGTTTGTTGTTTTCTAAAGGGAAGGTTATTTATATCTGTTCAGTGCTGATCAACGGACAGTCGATGCCTTGGCGATGGGAATATTCCATCGAATAATTGTTTGTCTTTCTCTGGGTCAGATCGATTTCAGAGGTGTTATTCTACGTAAATGCAAAAAAAAAAAAGATAGTTTATGATCTGTTATTTAATTACATGGCATGATTTTATGATTTGAGTTTTATTCATCTTGCTCGTTTCCATGGCAACCAGTAGCTAGGCGTGGATACGGAAAACCCTGTTCGAAGTTTGCGGTGTTTTTGCACATGCGGCCATGAGGCATCGCATTAACATTTTCTCTCTCTCTCTTTTTTTTTTTTTTTTTAATTTATTTATTTTATTTTTTTATTTTTTTCCCACCACTCTGCTTTTTCTGCAGCACTTTCCTCACAGGATTTAAAAAAAAAAACATTTGAGTAAAGGGACGTCTCCTGCATCGCTTTATCTCCCCTTTTTGCCATAAAAGCATGCTGTATAACCCCCCGCAGCACATGCACAGTGTTTTAATGCTGAAAGATGAACTCTCTCTCTTTCCTTCACCAACTCACAGAAGGTTATTGTCTCAGTCTTTTGTTTCAGCTTTTTTCCTGACTTCATTTTTAAGGTATTATGTATTTTTTACAATTGTTAAATTACTTATTTGCACAGTTATGTATGTAAAAATCACATGTATGATGCACTTGGATTATTTTTATCAGCACTGGATGAGGGTTAAGACGTTAAAAGGTGACGATGGCGGCGTGATTTTGACCTTAGACTCAAGACTGTGATGCATGTAATACTCCCAACCCCCCCAACCACCTTTTTTCACCTGTTTTACTGTAATTGCATCTTTGACAGCAAATCACCCTAACCCTAAACCAACCTGCTGTTGATCTGTCCTGAAGTGGCCTGTATATTGACGTGGGACGTTAATGTTTCATACCGTAACAACGTACGAAATGGTGATTTGCAGGAAAAAAGCTTGGGGGTTTGGAGGTTTGGAGGGGTTCCCTAACCCTCCTTGTGCACACAAACCCGTTGTGTTTTTTTTTTTGTTTTTTTTTTTTTTTTTTTTTTTTTTTTTTTGAATTTCATTATGAAGAGCCTCCTGCTGATGGCCCTGTTTCTGCCAAATTTTCTTTAGAACTGTTTGCTTATCTGCTCTCTTTGTTGTTTTATTTAACAATGTTCATACTGAGACGTTGCATTATTTCAATAAAAAAAAAAAAAAAAACAGCTGTTAAAATATTTACTGTTTTCACTATGCTGTGCTTCACACTGGGTGGCCTGTTCGGTTCAGAGGTTTACTTCTGAGGTCCTCTGGTGCTTTTAGACTCCAAACTATCAGTAAATATATTTGCATATCCTTAAACGAAACAAAATGCCTGTAGTGGATAGATAAATGTATCTTGTAGTTTTAACTTTGTTAGATTTCACAAATATTCCTTCAGGTTTAATAAGAAATGGAAAGCTTCTCATTTCTGAAAGATTCCCTAATGAGCACTTATCCTCAGAAGGTGAGGTGGATGTTGTTGAGATCCGCTGAGCCTGAGACGAATAGTTCTTGTAGTGTATACTACACGGCAACATAAGAAAAAAGTAAACTAAAACAGTATTTGTTCTTTATTTGTACGTTTTTAAGCATGATGGTGGCAGGTAGATGGATGAACTAATACTAATGAAGTTAGTATGTACTACACAAAAACATAAAAGTAAACCAAAACTAAAATGAGATTTTTGTTTGTTTCTATTTTTAAAGTACGACAGTGAATATATTTCCGGCTCATCACAGTGAGCCATCTTTTGAAACTCCCTTTTTAAAAAATTGTTTTTAATTTATTATTTTTTTTTACTTTTAAAAATGCAAGGGATATATATACTTATGGATGACATTCTGTTGTATATCTAGGTTTTCTCAGAATCAGTGACCATAACAAATGAGGCCGCATTTCCTGTTGCTTCGTCCAAGAAACCCGAGGCTATGTGATCTTATGTTCCTTGTTCACTTCATGAGCACTGGATTAGTGTGTTGATTTTACAATATAATGAAATTAAGGATGTATAAATTATCATTCTGTGACAATCTACAATTTTTAGCAAGTATATCATGAAAATGTGACCCTAAATAAAATTTATATAAATTAATTTTACTGGGGGGAAAAAATGCAAAATCTTCTGTTCTTGAAATCATTTCCATGAAGGAAAATACGAAATACTTTCACTAATGATTGCTTCCTTAAATGTAAAAAATATATATATATAATTTTTATTTTTTTTTTATTTTAAGAGGAGCTCCTTAAAGTAGTACGATAGTCGTGGAACGTGGGTTGGATAGTTGTCCCATGTTGTCCCATGCCTGATAACCACACGTGCCCACCACAGGAAAACCAATAAGGCTGCTGCGTCATTGATTTGATGCTCATTAGCTGTTATGTATCGCCAACTTGTGGCAATTTTAAAAATAACAATAAACTAACAAAATTTGTGTGTAAACATCTAGATAGATAGACAATTGGATAGATACAGATATCTCTATTGGTATAATATATAATTTATTATTTATTTATTTATTATTGTTAAAACAAATTAAACCCAAAAATCGAGGCTCATACTCCACTGCTCAGACTCGCACAGAATAAAAAGCAGAAAACAAAATATCTCAGGTAGGCAGACAGACTTGCAAGTAAACACATGCATGTTCGTGGAGCAAACGCCAAAATCAGAAGCTGGACAGAACATGAACTTGTTAAACGGATAATTAAGACAGTTAATACAAATGAAAATAAAAATTAGCTACTGAAAGGAAAGCTGCTGCAAAACCAACCCAGACTCAGACACCTGTCACCTCGCAGAAATCCTTCAAGTGAAACACAAGATGTGCCTGAGCTTAACACAAACTTATAAAAATAAACAATTAGTAACGAATAAATAATATTAAATAGGACCAAAGAGTAATAAAAATGATTTGTTATTGCTCGTTCCTTCTCCATATTAATTTGTTTAAGTGAATTCATATAAACAAAAGTATGTGCACGCATGACCTTCACATTCTCGTGGCTTCTTCTCCAAACTGTTGCTACAAGTTCCGAAGCACCGATGCATATAGAGTGCATGCTGTCGCATTAAAGTTTCTCTTCAGTGGAGCCAAAAAGCCCAAACCTGTTCCAGCTTGGCAATGCTCCTATGCACAAAGCGAACTCTGTTGAGACATGGTTTGCCGAAGGTGGTTTGGAAGAACTTGAGCATCCTGAACAGAGAGCCCTGACCTCAATGTCAACCCCAGTGAACACTGGGATGAGCTGGAACCGCTTTACTCTTGCGGAAAGACCTCATGAAGGAGTGTTGAGCTGCTTATAAGAGCATAAAGGGAGGAAATCTGAAATGGGATGGTAATTTTCCAGATGTGTTTGGAGAAAAGATGAAAGATTTGCAGGACTGGGGCACTCTGGGAGTAGGGCTGAGGAAACTGTCATGTTTCGATTAAACAGAATTTTTTGGCTGAGCTTTCATTGAGCGACTCATTGCACAACACAGCTGTGTCTATTAAAGAGTAACATGAACTGTGTTTGCTAATTCAAAGCATCGTTGATCAATCTCAGCATGACTAGTTCGAGGGTCAACCTGCTTTCTTTGGACTCTGCACTTGGGAGCGTGTAAATACCCCGTTGCTGCTCGGAGGGTGCACACTGGAGCCGGCGAGCTACAACCACCAACCATGAGCACCTTCGACGACATCCTGGAAGAAGCCGGCGAATTTGGCTTTTTCCAGAAACGCATCTTCGCCTTGCTGTGTCTCTCCTCGGTTCCCTTCTCTGGAGTTTACGTCGGCATCGTGTTTCTGGGCTTCACCCCTGAGCACTGGTGCCGTAACCCTGGGGTGAAGCAGGTCCAGATGCACTGCGGCGTGACCTTAGAGAAGGCGTTCAGGTTCACCGTGCCTTTTGAGAACACGTCTGCCGGGGCGGTGCGCAGTAATTGTGAAAGGTTTGATGTGGAGTGGAACATCAGCGATTTCAGCTGCGATCTCCTGGAGAGCGAGGTCGCCGAGGTAAGGACGGCTGCGCTGCCCACGAGTGTCTGCAAGGATGGCTGGGACTACGATTACGAGGGAAGAGTGTCCTTCGCCACTGAGGTACAAACAGAATTGGCTTTCATTCCTTTTCAGAATCTATAATCTATTCAGTAAGCAGGCAAAAATTCAACTGGGTGCAAACGTTTGTGCTCCCCTTGTGCACCAAATGAATTCAAGGAAATTTAATTTATAGCAACTCGATGTTTAATCTGCTGGGTTTAAAAGACTCCTCTAAAGTTCCTCTAAAGATCAGTTTGCATGTCCATTACTTGCTAGTGGAGCAACAGAGAGCATCTTGGCATTTCACAGCCCCTGGGTCCTGTTCAGGTTCGGTCCAGAGTTCTGGCATGCTTTTCTCATATCCCAGTGGGTTCCCTCCACCGATCCAGTAGGTGAATTCGGATAAATTGCCCTATAAATTTGGTCGCAGAGTTACATAGTTTTTAGCATCACAGTAAGAAGGTCCTGAGCTTGAGTCCTGGGCCCAGCGAGGATATTTCTCTGTGGAGTTTCCATGTTCTCCCCGTGCTTGTGTGGGGAGTCACACACAGTCATGCACATAAAACTAATTGGCTGTTCCAAATCACCCATGTGTGCATGTTGGCCCTGCAATGGACTGGCAAGCTGCACGGGGTGTACCCTGCCTTTGCCCAGAGTTGGCTGAGATAGGCCCCAGCCTCCCCACAACCCTGACAGGATGAAGTAGTTCAGCGAATGAATGAATGCTCTATATCTGCATTGCACACTGCGGTGAATGATGGATTCCCAGGATAAGCTGATCCACCATGACCCTGATTTGGAAAAATCGGTTACTAAAAACATAAAAAATTTAATGTTCAATATCTACATTCTGGCTTTCCAAACTGAACTGAACACGGGGAGGCTGGAGCCCATCTCACTACAGGGTCAACACACACACACACACACACATCTAAGGGAAATGTGGAACAGCCAATTAGCCTAATATGCACGTCTTCGGACTGTGGGAAGAATCCACAAAACTCCGCACAGAAACGCCCTCCCCGAGCCCGATACCCAAACCCAGAACCCTCTTGTTGTGTGAAGTGGACATGCTAACCCGCTACCCCATGCTGCCACCCTAGTTTTGTTTATATTACTATACATCCGTGCTTTCCTGTTTTCCAAATAAATGAAATAAATTAAGATACAATCTATTGGCACAGGGCGTCGATCTCCCACCACGATACTCCTGTTTAAACACTGGGATCCTGGACTAACCTCTGAATTTGATCCATGTTCTAAAATACTATCTCATATACTCATTTGCCGAACAGCTTAATCTTACTAGGGTCGAGGGGAAGCTGGAGTCTATCTCAGCCGACACTGGGCAAAAGAACAGCTTGCCAGTCCATTGCGGGGCCAACACACACATTCACACTCACATTAACACCCAGGGGCAATTTGGAACAGCCAATTAGCTTAATGTGCGTGTCTTTTGGACTGTGGGAGGAAACCCATGCAAGCATGGGGAGAACATGAAAACCTCAGACAGAAACGTCCAAGCTGGCTCAGGTCCTTCTTGCTGTTAGGCCGACATGCTATCCACTACGTCATAGTGCCGCCCATTCATAAAAAAATTATCTTTATAAAATTTTGCAAGGTGACACAGTGGTTAACATGGCTGCCTCACAGCAAGAAGGCCCCGGGTTCGATTCCCGGGCTCGGGGCGTTTCTGTGTGGAGTTTGCATGTACTCCCCGTGCTTGTGTGGGTTTCCTCCGGGTACTCCGGTTTCCTCCAACAGTCCAAAAACTAGGTGTGAGTGTGAATGGTTGTATGTGTGTTGGCCCTGCAATGGTCTGGTGAGTTGTTCAGGGTGCACCCCGCCATCACCCAGAGTCGGCTGAGATGGGCGCCAGCCTCACAGCGTCCCTAATTAGGATTACGAGGCTTAGAAAATGAATGGATGCATGAATTAATTTTTTTGCGAAGACATGAGGAACCACCACCATTTAAAATAAACCCGTCAGTGTCTAATAATTACAGTATGTTATATTATGTTCTGCTGTCGATCTATCTGCTTATTATACTCCGTGTTTTCTTGCGTTTCAGTTTAATATGGTGTGCGAGAATGCCTGGTTAGTAGACATGTGCCAGGCATCGCTCTCTATTGGATTTTTAGTAGGCAGCATTGCCGTTGGATACCTCGCTGACAGGTACAACACTCTTCCATCACTCAGTCTTTCTGTCTGTGATCACATGTTCGCTCACACTGCACCACCTGTGTGTTAACCCTGAGTTCATAAGCTTTCAAAGAATATCTGTGATTTTCAATAGCGGATATTGGATTTGTGTATTTATTACATAGTAACTAGTATATTTATTACAGATGAACAAGCCTTGTATGTAGTATACTGATGTGTCATAGTACCAGAAGAGCTTACGCTGACACGCTTTTCTTCTGCTCTGTTCCTATAGGTTTGGTCGAAAATTAATTTTCCTGGTGACCTGTGTTCTGAATACGGTTACAGGAATACTAGTATCAGTATCTCCTAATTACACCTCCCTGCTGGTGTTCAGAGCGCTGTATGGTGTCGGGACTAAGGGTGGCTGGATGGTCGCGTTTGTTTTAAGTAAGAAAGCAAGTACTCACTTTTTATTTGAATATTAAATTAGCTGCATCCAGTCCGTTAAAAAAACAAATAAAAACTAAATAAGGATGTTTACAGGCAGCACGGTGGCAGTGGTTAGCACGTCCACCTCACAGCAAGAAGGTCCTGGGTTCGATTCCCGGGCTCGGGGCGTTTCTGTGTGGAGTTTACATGTTCTCCCCGTGCTTGCGTGGGTTTCCTCTGGGAACTCCGGTTTCCTCCCACAGTCAAAAGACATGCCATTTAGGCTAATTGGCTGTTCCAAATTGCCCCTGGGTGTGTGTGTGTGTGTGTGTGTGTGTGTGTGTGTGTGTGTGTGTGTGTGTGTATGTGTGTGTTGGCCCTGCAACGGCCTGGTGAGCTCTTCATGGTGTACCCCACCTTCTTCCAGTGTCGGCTGAGATAGGCTCCATATTCCCCACGACCCTAGTATTAAGCGGTTTGGCAAACGTGTGAGTATCTAAAGCACATCCGCCTCACAGCAAGAAGGTCCTGGGTTCGATTCCTGGGCTCAGGGCGTGTTCTCCCCGTGCTTGCGTGGGTTTCCTACTCCGGTTTCCTCCCACAGTCCAAAGACATGCACATTAGGCTGACTGGCTGATTGCACTTAGATGTGAGTGTGAATGGTTGTGAGGGTGTTACCCTGTGATGGACTGGCAAGCTGTTCAGGGTGTACCTGTACACCCCACCTTCACCTGGTGTCAGCTGAAATAGGGTCCAGTCTCCCTGCGACCCTAGCAGGTTTAAGTGGTGTGCCAAATGAATGAACAAATGATTCCTTTAATATCTCCAAAATTTGATGTCATATTGTGATATAACGTTGATTAAATCAATATCACATCCTCATGTCTCCTCACCCAATTCATTTATATGTGCTGTAAGTACAAAGGACCTTGGCTATAGTTTCATGCCTCGACTGTTCTGTTCTCAGTTACTGAGCTGGTAGGAGTGGAGTACCGGAGACCTGTCGCTGTGTTCTTTCAGATGATGTTTAGCATCGGTCTCCTCATCCTGCCCCTCGAGGCCTACCTCATCACTAACTGGCGTTGGCTGCAGATCGCTATCTCAATTCCATTCCTCTGTTTCTTGGCTTACTATTGGTGAGGTCTGGGGTTCTGTTACGTCATACTGCTTTGGTGATTTTTATTTATTTTTATGGCTTTATTGTTTGGATTTTGCCTTCAGGTTTATTCCTGAGTCACCAAGATGGCTTTTGTCCCAGAACGACTCCCCTAAAGCTGTGGAGATCATGAAGAAAGTGGCCAAAGAGAATAAGAAGACGCTCTCCAAAAATATTGAGGTGTGTTCCCATTGCGGAGTCTTATTATATTTAACAATTATGCACCGGAGGCGAGGTGAATGTTGTTGGGATCATTCAATTCAGCGACATCCGCCTAGTCTGAGGCGCATAATTGTGTTAGTATATGTACTACATGGGAATATAAACATAGAAGCAAAATAAAATGAGATTTTTATGGTTTATTTGTTACATTTTAAAAAATCATGACAGACACCGCGGAGCTCCGAACACAGGGATGAGCAGAGGTTTGTTTAACTCTCTTTAGGAGCTTAAACATATACTATGCTGAAACCTAATAAAAAGCAAACTAAGATGAGAGTTTTATAGTTTATATTTGCATATCGGGCGACACAGTGGTGGAGGGGATACTAGATACAGCAAGAAGGTCCTGGTTTCGAGTTCCAGACTCGGGGAGGGCGTTTCTGTGTGAAGTTCACATGTTCTCCCCATGGGCTTTCTCCAAGTACTCTGGTTTCCTCCCACAGTTCAAAGACATTATTGGCCCCAGGTGTGAGTGTGAATGTGAACGGTTGTGTGTGTTAGCCCTGTGATGGACTGGCGAGCGGTTCGGGGTGCACCCTGCCTTCGTCCAGAGTCGGCTGACACAGGCTCCATCCTCCCCACAATCCTAGTAGGTGACAAACTTTCAATGACTGTCGATTTTTTTTAATTTTTAATTTTATTTATTTATTTATTTTTTTTTTTTACCCCACAAACCCCCATAATCCTCCCGTCGCCGGGCCTCTCCCAGGACACAGGGCGGCAACCAGACACCAGGGCA
>JBCNYH010000017.1:3385454-3399678 GCA_039654325.1 Tandanus tandanus | reverse complement strand
CAAAGACAGTGAGAGAACTACTTCATGCACATAACTGCACTTTTATTAGTAACAAACAGGAATAAATCTGTATGGACCCCAAATTCATCTTCAGATTCATTCACGTGTGGACACAAAATTCATCCCATTTGTTTTTGGTGAATAAATTAATTGCAGATTGACTGTGTGTGAAATAAATCCACTTCAGGAGGAACTCAGTTGTACAGTGAACATTATAACATGGAACCGCACCCGTGCATAGGAAAAATGGGTCGGTTCCGTATGTAACTGGAGTGGGTACCTCTGGTCACGCGCAGAACCGTAAATTGATGTTTGATTCTCAGTCCACAGAGTAAGAAAAACAGGAGTTTCTTCTTTGGATATTAATTTTAATGCACAATCTTTAATGCAAGCTCTACTATTTGCAGTTTGAGTTGATACTTTGGTGATAGCATGGCATGAAACGTAAGTAACAAAAAAAATCGCACAATTTTCCTAAACACACTGCAACCAATTATACAAAAAAAAATTTGATATGAGAAAAATTTTGAATTATTTGGTATGATATGTTGTATGTGTCCGTGTGGTATGTTTTGGGCGGGGATTGCTTGTTTAATTCTTTATAAATTTGACCCATTTTCAGAGAATGACCCAAATGTAAAAACCTTAGAGCACATAATACATGATCCCGTGCATGTCTGTTGTATACATTAAAAAAAATAATAATAAAATAAAAAACAGTACAGATGAAATTAGAACTACATAGTTGCATATTGAGGATTTTTTTTTGTTGTTTTTACCCAAATGTAGAATTCATTCAGTCTTAATCCTAATTAGGGTCGCGGGGAGGCTGGCGCCCATCTCAGCCAACTCTGGGCGAAGGCGGGGTACACCCTGAACAGCTCGCCAGGCCATCGCAGGCCCACACGCATTCAACCATTCACACTCACACTCACACCTAGGGGTAATTTGAAACAGCCAGTTAGTCTACTGTGCATGTTTTTGGACTGTGGGAGGAAACTGGAGTACCCAGAGGAAACCCACACAAGCACGGGGAGAACATGCAAACACCACACAGAAACGCTCGAGCCTGGGAATCTAACCCAGGCCTTCATGCGGTGAGGCGGACGTGCTAACCACTACGCCGCCGTGCCACCCCAAATGTAAAATAAAAGATTAATATCATCACATTTTGAGTTTGTATCAATAACATTTTTAGATGTTTGTTGAAATTCAAGCTTAAGGATTTTCTTTGTAATCGCATTCGATCGTTCGTGTACTTGTGCACATGAAGATATTTCACTGATCCCCTGCGCGGTTTCTTTTCACCAGAAAAGGCAGATACGTGGATCTGTACAAGTGGTTGAACTGGGTACTGCTCAGACAGTAGACAATCGGGTCCAGAAGGCAATCCAGATATGACAGGCACATGAGACCATCGTAGACCTGAACCGCGATTTCCTCTGCTCTCGGCAGCTCCTTCACTCTGACCATCAACAGCACCAGCCTTGAAATAGCAGACGGCCAAAAGCAGAAAAAAAACACCAAGACGACCAGAGTGACCAGGAACACCGCTCTCCTCAGCTTGGTAGTGTCGCCCACCGTCTTCTGCTGCAGCCTTTTTGTGATTTTTATGGTGCAGTAAACCAGGATGATGGACGGGAGGAGAACCGGGGTGAAAAACACAAACTCTCTGAAGATATCAGTGGCCGTGTTCTCTACGATGACGCCGACGTTCGCGATGTCCGTCCCGTTGCTTTGGCAGCACTCGAAGGTGGTCAGCATGGACGGGATGGTCAGAGGCAGAAGCAAAACCCAGATCAGGACAGAGATGAGAACGGACCGTTCCCAAATCTTCAAAGGGTTCTTAATCCCAGGATGGACCACACTCAAGTAACGGTCGATGGAAATAACAGTCAGGAAGGCGATACTGGCTCCCCGGTTCAGAAAAAGCATGAAGAGGACCGCGTTACACACGGCGTTGTTGTTACTCCGTCTCTCTCCACGCTGGAAGTAGTACGCCTTGACTGGCAAGCAAATAAGAAGCAAGATATCCGCCAGGACGAGATTGAAGAGGAAAATGTTGTTGCTTTTTAATTTCCAGAATTTGAGTTTAAAAATAAAGAGGTAGATCACAGTGAGGTTGAGAGGAAGTGCAATCATAAACTCCACTATCATCACCGAGAAGTAGAAGGTGTACAGGTCCTTACTCCCAGCTGTACAGTTGTCACTTCTATGGTTTGCCATTAGTGGGAATATCTTTATTATTATCCGTAGTCAGTGTCTTGGGATGGTCCTGGAAATAAATAAAATCCTGCTAGAAGTCCAAAGAATCTTCTTGCATCCTCCTGAGATCCTGATACATGCTGCTTGGTCTTTCCCCAACTGTACTCCGGTGGACGAGTGCTCCAGTGACTGCACCTCGGCTTTAAGCTGCTTATAGGCAGAGCACTTCCCATGCCTGAGGAGGTATGTCACAACAGGCGCAGGAATCACGCAGCCACTCAGCAAGAGACCGAGCAAGAACAAACACAGTGAGAAAAAGAAAAAAAAACTACTACCTTGAATTTCTTGATTTTTTATTCCTTTCTGGGGTTTCCCTCTGCATGGTAACGTTGTGATGCGTTTACGACACGGTCACTTCTGATCCGTTTGACCACAGAAGTGTATGAAAATGGGTTCACACGGTCACAGCAGTCATGTAACTATTTTATAGTGATGTCATTTTGTTATGATGTAATTCAAAGCCGAGTCCTGCTCAGAAACTGAGAACATCCAAACAAGTCTGAACCGGTTTCACACGGATAAAGAATGATTCATTCAAACGATTTTAGAGATGTTTCAGTTCCTCAGTCATCAGCAATCACTGAATCAATGGGCGGATATTATTAAAAAGAGATACTACTGTAATAAAAAAAACCCTGAGAACGTCAGATTATTAGAGAGATTATATTGGAAAATGTGTGATATGTTGTCGGAAGTCATGCAAATCTTTGTTGGGCGGATAGTTAAAAAACCCTAGTCTTCTTGCAGGCAGTGTCACCCCCACCCCCACCCCCACCCCCCACCCCTCAAATTTCTGATTTCTGTGCTCTTTCATCCAATTGAAATTGATTTTATATATACCTATATGTATATATACAATTCATTGTAATCAGATGCGTTACTTTGCCCAGATCTGAGATAGAGTGCTTTTCTATTAAAGACAAAGTCAGCCTATAATTCTGTAGCTCTTCATTCTACCCCCCCTCAGGATGTCCCACAGCGCCGCCCCGAGGCTCAGGTGAAACCGCTCCTTACTGATACTGTACTGAAGATTTCTTCAGGTTCCTGAAACAGTGTTTCCTTTAACCCCGAAGTGTGTATACACAGCAGTAAGGATGGCCTATCAGACGGATTCTAAAGCATGTGGGCCGCCATGTTTACGATAAATAATATACTAATGGTGGAGAATGTGGGTGGAGTGTTTGAGGTTGACACACAGCTGAACCAAGAGATGAATCAGGAACAGCATATGTCTGGTTCAGATGTTCTGGAAAGGAGTAAGAGCAAAACCGTGAAGCGTCCTGGATTCCTGATACACACGTCATTCTTACGCTCATCTTTTGTAAGGGGGGGATCACACTAGAGGTGTGATAGAGAAGCAACTGACGCGAATTGGGATTTATTTATTTTTTTTACATTTTTTGTGAATTTTGAAATGCAGGTCGAGATGTTTTGCGACTCCACATGCAATATCTTGCAGCCTAAATACGTATGTCACGCAAAAGTCGCAAGAAAGTCGTGCGACTGATTTGCGAGTGATTCGCGATTGGTTTGCGGGTGTTTGGCGCAAAAAAACGAATCTCCTGTCGCTCGTTATCAGCACAAACAAACTGCGAATAAAATACGAATCATGACAAGATACGCATGTGCGGAATGCTTGAGAAGAGTTTGAGATGACTCCGCGTCAGAGCCGTTCGCATCTGTCGCTTTTCTATCGCACCTGTAATGGGACCACCCCTAAACGCTTTATTCTGGTCAGGGTGGCGGTGGAGTGGAGTCTATCATTGGAATACTGGGCATTATGTGGGAATACATAGTGAGTGGGGTACCAGAGTAACATGTACACACACTTATTCACAGCTAGCAGTGATTCAGAGTCAATAATCCACTTACTGGAATGTTTCTGAGAGGAAACAGGATACTGGCAGCTAGCTCAGTACTGACAGTGACACAAGCTTGTGTCATGGGACTTGTGGCATCATTTTTAGCATAGCTGGGAAAAAATGTTTATTATGCAAACATAAAGTGGCTTACCAGGTTATGGAGCTGATCGTACAGTGTTGTGTTTCCTTACAAAAGAGCAACGGTCTCATATTAAGAGACAGAATGATTCGAGACTAAATTTCATGTCAAAAATAAATAAATCAACGTTAGTCTATGGAAGGCTAAAGCTAACTGAGCCTCTCTGCCCTCCGTGGAGGGTACACATTCCACACACTCAGTTACATTCACTGATGGTGCGTCTAGGGGGTTTTCTGAGGCTATTTTACACGGAGGGCGGCATGGTGGCCCAGTGTTCACTTCATCTGCCTCACAGCAAGAAGGTCCTGGGTTTAAGTCCCGGGATCGGCGAGGACGCTTTTTGTGGAGTTTGCATATTCTCGCCGTGCTTGCATGGGTTTCTTCTGCGTACTCCGGTTTCCTGCCTCAGTCCAAAAACATGCACAGTAGGCCAATTGGCTGTTCCAAATCGCCCTATGGTGTGAGTGGTTGTGTGTGGGTTGGGTCTGCGATGGCCGGGCGAGCTGTTCAGGGTGTACCCCGCCTTCACCCAGTGTCGGCTGAGATGGGCGCCAGCCTCCCCACAACCCTAATTCGGAATAAGCAGCTTAGAAAATGATAAAATTATTCCTCTGCTCTATTCTTCCATCCAGGTGGGAAGAAGCCATGATTTAATGTCTTTAATTTAAAGGAATTTAATATATTTAATATATATATAATCTATTTAATGCTGATGCAGTCCTCCCAAACATATTAAATAAATAACACATTAAATATTTCAAAAAAGACTATGAACTTTCGAACTATTCTGTAGTTTCAGACATTCGGGCGTGTTGTAAACGAAAAAAATACTCTTGTGCGTGGGGCCGGCGGTGTAGTGGTTAGGGTGCTGGCTCATGATCGGGAGGTCGTGGGTTCGAATCCCTGTTAGACCCCCTCACTGCATGTTTACATTGATGATGTGTTATATGCATGTAATAAGGGCATGTGGAACATCTCTGTTATGCCCTTGAAATCCCACTTTCTTGGCAAGATGAACACTCAGGCCCTGGTTTACTAAAATGTTAGATAAACAAATGCGGCCTGATTCAATGCAGAGTTAGTGTTACTCAGTTACGCTCTGAAGCTGACTGCTTTTCTTTAACCGCGTGTCCTGAAGTGTTTATAACTCTCTTATACCACGGCAATATGCCAACAATTCTCATTCAGAGTTTAGCGTAAACTACTCAGAAACTAAAGTAAGCCGCATTCTGTGAAGGTGTTTTGGTTACTGCCCAGAAACAGAAGAATAACAAGCTAACTTTAGATTTTTGTTTGTTTGTTTGTTTGTTTGTTTGTTTTTACATTTTAACGTATAATGAACAGCAAGCCTTCCAAACTCTCTTGTTTCCTCCGCCAAGGAGGTTATGTTTTCACCGGTGTTGGTTTGTTTGTTTGTTGGTTTGTTTGTTGGTTTGTTTGTCTGTCTGTTAGCAACATTACTCCAAAAGTTATGAACAGATTTTGATGAAATATTCAGGATGAGTCAGAAATGATACAAGGAACAGTTGATTAAATTTTGGCAGGGATCCAGAATATTGTCCGGATGCAGGGAATTTTTAAATATTTCCTGCAGCCTTGGCGGAGGCCTGCGCTCTCTGAGTGCTTTTCTGGTTATGCATATGTTCATGTGTAACGAGAGTTTGGAAGGCTTGCTGATGAGTCTCATCACATCCTAGTTGTGATGAGGCTCATGTTGCACCACATGGTTTATTGTTCACGGGAATGTGACTCGTACGTCTGAATGATTCAGTATTCAGCCTAAGGCTTGTGACGATATAAGCCTTACAGCACTTACAGGATATCGTATCATCTACACTTCACAATGTTGCGTAAAATATTTTCTTCAGGACATGTTCAGTTTTGTTGTAGTAGTCACTGAGAAACAGGGGGGGTCTATAGCCAAAATATAGTTCCCAAAATGTATTTTTGTTAACTGCACCTCCTCCACATGAGAACGTTATCTGACTCATGAGCTTATGCACCTCGTGCACTTCTGTCCTGACACTGGGCGTGTCCTGCGAGTCGTCAGTATGAAATCCCCAACCCGGTGAGGTGGTACAGTTCTGTCATGTGCTCTCTGGTCCTATGAGAACATCAGGGTCTTTTGTGTGGATTTATGAATGTAAGCAGTAAGTTACGTCCATGCATTAGATGAAGAATGTCTGGATGATTAAGTTGACTTCGGCGTGGACTTCAGACGAGTTCCCAGTCGTCTGACTCAGTGGTTTCAAATTCAAAGCAGTGACCTCGCACTTCATACATTTTCTTGTTGACTGTGTTTGGATTTGGAAATGAATTTAAACATGATATTGTCTCAACGATTAAACAGTTGGACTGATTTCGGTCACACGCATCATTTTCTGAGACATCCTCCCCTTAGGCTACCTCTCATTTGAAGACAGCAAAGATTGCCTCCAGCTGCAGGAGCAACACTGCTGGATAATCTGAATAGATAATGGATGGATGGATGCCCTTTACTTCAGCCTGTAAGATTCCTGTAGTTCAACAGTCTATCTCAGCCGACTCCGGGCGAAGGCCAGGTTACACCATGAACAGCTCGCCAGACCATCGCAGGTCCAACACACACACAAACATTCACACTCACACCTAGGGGCGATTTGGAACAGCCAGTTAGTATGTCTTTGAACTGTGGGAGGAAAACGGGGTGCCTGGAGGAAACCCACGCAAGCATGGGGAGAACATGCAAACTCCTCACAAAAATGTCCTTGTCAATCCTGGGACTTGAACCCAGAGCCTTCTTGCTTCGAGGCAGACACGCTAACAACTACACCACTGTGCAGACCTGATGATTGTTATTATTATTAATTCAAAAGATTTTCTAGTTTCTGATTGTTGGAAAGCCGTGGAATAATTATTGGTATTGCATCAATGGCATGGGATAAGTGAGTTATTGCACTGTTGCTATCGGATACATTGAATGGATATTGCACAACTTTGAAAGTATTCATCCATTTTCTGAAGCGCTTAATCCTAATTAGGATCGCGGGGAGGCTGGCGCCCATCTCAGCCGACTCTGGTTGAGAGCAGAGTACACCCTGGACAGCTCGCCAGGCCATCGCAGGGCAGAAACACGCTGGCGGCTATGCAGCCTACTGTTGACGAAAATCAGCAATAGATCTTTTACATTCCTCTCACCACAGACAGTGACCGGACATGGCCGGCCTTTGATAACCCTTTAGCTGTACTTTAGCTGCACTGGGGGACAGCTGTGACATCCCGTTGATAGTGGGGCTCGAACCCCCGACCTTGGGATCAGTGATCCAGCACCCTACCACCGGGCCACCACTGCCCCCTTTGAAAATATTATGAATGAATAATAAAACATTTATAGATTTCAGCTTTAGTATAATATGGGAATTATTTGATCTTGGAGGGCGTTATCCACCTCAACCGTCGGCCCCGGCAGATAAAATTCTCCGTGTCATACTTCACCTCATTCATTAACTGTTTATTACGTTATTACTAGTGATTTAAGGAATTGTTATTACTTTACCCTGATAGTTGTTATTACTTGTGTCTATGTGAACAAATGAACAGTGAAATTAAAAGTATTATTAAAAAAAATAAGCTTTTATTTCTGAGATTCAGTTGAAATGACTTCTGAAAATCAAGCGATTGTGTGACCGTAGCCCAGATTATTCCCGACAGTGTAATCCCGACCTCAGTCATCTTCAAAATGTTTTACAATTCAGTTACAGTACAACAAACACACCAGTAATATGTACTATTTTATGGTTTAAAAAAAAATAAAGTCCTTTATAAACTTTATGAAGTGATCGGAAAAGATGAATAATCCTAAATCTCAACAATCTGTAAATACAGAGTAAAGGTGTTTATAAATGCTTTAATAAACATCTATACATACATGTCATACCTTTTATTACATTACAGAGGGAAGAGTTTAATATTTTACAAAATAATGTAAACATGACTTGTGAACACCAAGCAAGTAATGGACACGTGACCACCAATTAGCCAATGATCTACATTAGCTAATAAATAATGCATTATGACCCTAAAAGAGAAATAATGCAGGTTTCTGATATGAAATGTTCAGTGATGTCATGATTTCATTTTATTACCTTCATGTGTTTACTGAAAATTAGCTTTTAAAGGAAAAAAAGATTTTTATTCTATTTCTTTTCAATACCACTACTACCACCACTACTACTACTACTACCAGTGTGATAGTCTGGCAAACTGTTCAGGGTGTACCCCGGCTTGCCCAGTGTCAGCTGAAATAGGCTCCAGCCTCCCCGTGACCATAGGAGTAAGCGGTTTGGGAAACGATGAGATGAGTGATAATCATAATGATAAGTGAATAGAAATTAAAATGTATTAATTTCTTGACTGAACAAATTCACAATTCATGCCTTAACCTCCACTCCACTCCACCCCCCCACCCCCCACGCTTACCCTCCTACCCACAACCCCTAAAATAAACAGCAACAGCAACAACAATGATCCTGCCCTCTGTATCAGTACATCCTTGCCTATAATTTTGACTGATGAATAATCTTCTCTTTTATCCCGTTGTCCTCAGGGTACGGTTGGATCGGCTGATCCGTGTTTTGTTTCACTGGTGGAGTTGGATTCTTGTACTCATTGTACTCCACCCAGAAGTACATCAGCATGGTGAGCAAAAGGACCGAGATGAGGATGTAGAGTTTGGTAGACAGACAGATGTATGTGCTGTACGCGAAGGCGATCACAAAGCCCAAAGACTCCCACATGCGATAATTAGCAAACGCCGCCTCCTTATGGTGAGGGAACAGAATGCCGTATAGTGCTGTAACAGAAAAACACGTGCAGTAGTATTAAAACCTCTTCGTTTTGGTGTTAGGTGACAATAAACCTACATAAGCCTTTTATTTATAAAGTCCACTGGCTTAATATCCCAGTGCATGTTTTTTGTCAGCAGGACAGAACAGCTATAATGTGACATAGTTTGCATCCTAGATCACTAGATATTAGCAATTGCATGCTTTGATTGGCTGAAATATTCCTAGTATATCGGCTCATATACTGTGACCCGAAAGAGAGGGGAAAAAAAGAAGCAGTTGTGACTAATTCTAAGCTTTTTTTAATCTTTCATTCAAGGCTGCTTCCATGACAAGGGAAGAAGAATTTCAGAGGTTTTTTCCACGTAATGTGACTTTTTCTGCAACAAAGAAGAGTCTGCAGTAGAGTCCATCTTACCCAGTTGACCAAACTCTAAGTCCTCGCTACATCCGCTAACTAGTTCTGCTAGCAAGTGCCACTAACGCCGTTTTCTTCAGGCGAAATTAATTCCATGAAAAAACAACAAAATATAGATTTGTAGTATTTTATATTAAGGATGTTTTTATTTTTTTTAAGGATTAGACAGATTCCACTCCCTCTCGCCGTGTATGACTAATAGCCCGCTTGGATAAAGCTATGAGTTCATACATGACTCACAGTCACGGAATAACTAAATTATAAATATATAATACAGGATAGTGTTACCTGTAATACTATAGTATATAATACAAAGTGTGTATTGTAAGAAGACTTTTGTAAATGAATACCTTTAATTTATATATACTGTTGTTTCAGTGTGAGAATATGTCACCGCCCACATGTACAATACATTCACAAATGTCTGTTAGGTCGAAGTCACTTCCCTACTATTTCAACAGCTGATGCCTCGATAATACCTGCATTTTTAATTTTTTACTCAATAAATTAAACTTTCTACTTTGATATCAGTGTCTTAGGTAATTGTTGTGTAGAGTTATAACCACAGACGTCTCTCGATTGATTCTCCTGAACTGTTATTCAGTGGTTCAGAGTCTCACCGTTGGTTTGTGTTTGCCACACAGCATCTGCCATTCCCCAGAGAGCAGGAAACACGAAGAAGACAGGTAGCTCATCTGGATGAGGCTTCCAGTACAGCAGAGCTATCGCAGAGCTCAGGTTTATCAAAGCGGCTGTGAGGAGAAAGTGGGGAAAATACCTGTAAGACTTCTAAAAATTCAGTAACCAACTACCAAAACCCATCCTGTCCTGCCTCACCTGGGCTTTTACACAGCTGGGACAGTGATAACCAATCACTCATTCATTCATTTGCTGAACCACTTAATCCTACTATTAGGGTCGCGGGAAGGCTGATGCCTATCTTAGCTGACACGGGCCGAAGGCGGGGTACACTCTGGACATCTCGCCAGACCATTGCAGGACAACACACACACAACCATTCACACCCACACTCACAAATAGGGGCAATTTGGATGTCTTTGCGTGTCTTTGGACTGTGAGAGGAAACCAGAGTACCAGGAGGAAAACCCACGCAAACGCAGGGAGAACATGCAAACTCCACACAGAAACACCCTCGCCGGGCTCATGGCATGCTTACACCCCTCCCTGGTTGGTGGTGTTCGTATGATAGGGAAGGAAAATGCTTGATGGGTGGGAATTGGATACGACTAAACTAGGGGGAGAAAACGCGGAGCCCCGGGACTCAAACCCAGAGCTTTCTTGCTGTGAAGTGGACGTGCTAATCATTATGCCACCTTGCCAGCAATTTAAAATTCTTAGCCAGATTTGTGTATTCTGTAAAGCTGCTTTGCTGCTTTTTAAATAAAATTGAATCTGATTAAACTGACTTACCAAAGCAAAAGAGAACTATCCTCCCGGTGTACTGTGCAAGCTTCCCGAATGTATAGGAGCTCAGCGAATTCACAGCGCCAAAGCAGATCATCACATATCCAACGTAATGGATTCCCAGCGCACAGGTCACATAATTCTACAAACAAAAAGCATCCACAAACTCATTTCATTCTCTAAGTTTACAAACAGAAACCTTATATCATATCATAGCATATAATATTTGCCATCAGAGATTCCAGCCATGCAGTTATTCATTCAATTGCCAAACCGCTTAATCCTACTAGGGTCGCGGGAAGACTCAGCCAACTCTGGGGGAAGGCAGACAGCCATTTACACGCACACTCACACCTAGGGGCAATTTGGAACAGCCAGTTAGCCTAATGTGCATGTTTTTGGAGCTTGGGAGGAAACCAGGGGACCCAGAGGAAACCCATGCAAGCATTGGGAGAACGTGCAAACTCTACACAGAAACACCATGGCTGAGCCCAGTACATGATGATCAATAGGTATAGAAATATCATATATTGAGAATTGTGATAGGCTTGTGGGGTGTGCTCCGGGAATATGGTATACCAGACCCGTTGCTACGGGCCATTCGGTCTCTGTATTGCCGGAGCCAGAGCTTGGTCCGCATTGGTATCAACATGTCGAATTCGTTTCCAGTGGGGGTTGGACTCCGCCAAGGCTGTCCTTTGTCACCGGTTCTGTTCATCATGTGTAGCCCTCTTTTGCCCAGTGTTGGCTGAGATAGGCCCCAACCTTCCTGTGACCCTAATAGGATTAAGTGGCTTAGAAAATGAGTGCGTGAGTGAATGAGTGTGAGTGAGAATTATTCACCTTGGTGTATTCGCTGGCAAGGAAGCTTTGCTCGAATCCACTGTACATAGTCAAGGGAATGAGCATTAACAGCCTCTTATCTCTTAAAAGACTGAACGTAGCCAGGAAGGTATTGCAGAAATGTTCGTTGCCTCTGTTCTTCCGAAAGTCCTTTGCTGCATTTCCGTCAATGTTGTCCAGGAAAACTGCCACAAGGACCATCGCCAGAACCCCCACACCTACAGACATATCGCTCAGCTGAGTTATATACAGATTTCAGCAATGCTATATAGAAACGCTAATAATTATTTGTTGGTCCCAACTGTTTACCGATATAGCAGCTCATCAGTATATTGACGAGCTTGGTCTCTGGCCGCGTGAAGTTCCCCGTGGTGGTGAAGTTCTCACTGCACAGAGCAGCTCCACAGAACTGCAGTCTCTCCTCAGGGATTTCAGCTTAGAGAACAAACACAGCATTATCATACACGATTCACTGTCAGTCGAATCCTCTCAATGACATGTAATGTTGTGCTTCGTTTTCAGCCGTACCGATGTTAGAGTCTTGTTGAAATATAAGTGACGACATGAGGTTTCCCCACACAGCAGACGACTGGAAGATGAGAAAGAAGATGCCGAAGTATTGGTTTATAACATCCTGGCCTTTCTTGTCATCTCTCTCTGCTTGTAAATTCCCAGAGATTGTGAGGTAGGTGCATTTAGCAGACCAAAGTGGAGATCCTCCCAAACCCAGAACAGCAGACGTAGCGATCAGACTTGGCCTGCAGATGTGATACATTTTGTTAAATATTTATCAATTTTTAAGGAACATATGTGTTTATTTAGGGAAATATTCATTCATTTTTTTTGTTTTCTAAGCCGCTTAATCCTTATTAGGGTCACGGGGAGGCTGGCGCCCATCTCAGTCGACTCTGGGCGAAGGCGGGGTACACCCTGGACAGTTCGTCTAGCCATCGCTGGGCCAACACACATACAACCATTCACACTCACTCTCACACCTTGGGGCGATTTGCACACAAGCACGGGGAGGACAGTCAAACTCCACACAGAAACGCCTGAGCCCGGGAATCGAACCCGGGCCTTCTTGCTGTGAGGCGGACGTGCTAACCACTTTGCCACCGTGCTGCCCTGAAGGAAATTTTCATAAATGTAATTGGGGGCATAGGGGTTAATACGTCCACCTCACAGCGAGAACTTTCTTGGTTCTAGTCATGGGCTCGGCGAGGGCGTTTCTGTGTGGAGTTTGCATGTTCTCCCCCCTACTTGCGTGGGTTTCCAAAGACATGCACATTATGCTAATTGGCTGTTCCAAATTGCCCATAGGTGTGAATGTGAATCACTGTGTGTTTGTTGGGATGGGATGGTCTGGTGAACTGTTCGGGGTGTTGGCTGAAATAGACTTCAGCCTCCCTGCGAACCTTGTAGGGTTAAACAGTTCAGCAAATGAATGAATGAAGGTTTTTCACACCAATTCAATGATTTTCCATTACCTGGTTAATTCGCTGTGTAGGGCAACGCAGATGTTGTTTGTTATTATGCAAGTTAGAAAGGTATCACCATGGTATTTCTACCAGAAGGTTTTCGCACTTACACACTGCCCGGGTGCCTTTATCCTTGATTGTTAAAAACCTCATAAACTCTTCATATATATTCATGTTTGTTGATGAACAGACTTACCATCCGGGGAAGAGATTTCCAAAAGAGTAGCTGATGTAGCAGGCCATACACATGAAGATGGTCCATTTACAGCCCAGGTTTTTGATCATGATGGGAGGAAGGAACATGGAGGACAGAATGATGGTTCCGTAGATGACGCTCAGTGAGATAACACCCATTCCTTCCTCCGCGTTTAGACTGCTCTGGAACACAGTGTAAAATACAGCATACTCTCAAATCTCAACATCTAACTCAACACCACTTCCACTGAACGTGCAGGAAACATTTCACTTTTTATTTTAATGTATTTATAGTTTATGTATATATATAGTTTATATTATATATATATATATATCAGTACAAATAAATAAATCCGGAGTGAAGGTTTTCTCGAAACGGATCAATAAATTTAGCTTCTATCAACCTTCATACTGATTTTCATCTAACGGATTAACTGCCTTGCTCAAGAGCCCAACGGTGGCAGCTTGATGATATTGGGTCTTCAACCCCCAACCTTCTGATCTGAACCACTGAACCACTACTGCCCTATCACCTATCTACCTGTTTATCTACCCAACTATCTATCTAGCCAGCTAGCTATCTGTCTTTCTGTTTGTCTATCTATCTACCTGCCCATCTACCTAACTATGAACCTACGCACCCACCTACTTTCCTATGTATCTTCCCATCCATCCATCCATCCATCCATCCATCCATCCATCTATCTATCTATCTATCTATCTACATAGTTTCCCACCTATCTATCTATCTATCTATCTATCTATCTATCTATCTA